>JARFXV010001761.1:0-144559 GCA_031761425.1 Cosmopolites sordidus | reverse complement strand
TCTTTTTTTCCTTATTGTTAAAATTAGCGATGGCATTTGTAATCAAAAAAAATATTTAGTTTCAATTTTTAAGCGCTTAATTTCATCGTTATCTAACAGATTAAAATATTTTTAGCTACACGTTCAACAGTTTTACTCGAGCAACGTTATTACTTTTAACACGCCCACCCAAAAAAAATCTTCACGATTTCTCTGGTTCTTTCTCATAAATATGAAAATGTTTAAAATACTTTTAAATTTCCCCGAAATGGAAATAATATATAGAATAATTAAAAACATCACTAATCTATATTTAAAAATACATCTCGTCACCGCCGTTTAATCGTATAGGTCGGAAGTATTTTAATTTGATTAGAACAGGGTTTTTAATAAGGAGGCAAAATATTGTTATTTAGGAGAGGCTAAAATAGAGAAAAACTGAAATAAAGTACTAAAACTTGAGGTAAGAATATTTTTTATTTCGCTTAAACAGCTTAAAACATTGTTCATAATCATTAAAGACCGGATTTTATGCATTTTACATATATATGCAAATTTTACATATTTTGTGATTTTAAAGGAAAAATGCATATTTTAGGAACTATTGCATATCTAAGCATGTTTTGGGATTTCTGTATTCTTTTCTTACGTGTTATGGTCGCACGGTGCCGGGTCTAGGCGGTCCCGGTCTGCAGATTGGGTTTTCCCTAATGGGGCAATAAAATAAAATAAGTACAAAACTTCTATTTTTATTTATTTTCTCGTATTTGTTACTGTTTGCAAAGTTTACAGACTGGTGCCAGTCTAAATTCGTTGCTCGAAGTACCGACGCCTAGTGACTTAACTTATATTTATTCTGTAAACTTTGCTGTTTGTCTGTATTATTCAGGTTGTCGTTTGTTGTAGTCGCAGTTATTATTGTGCAGTTAGTAAGTGCAAACAAAGTGAAAGTGAAAGCAGTGATTATGTCGAAAATACTTTGTACTTCTTGAATTAAGCCTTACCCAGAACTTGCTTTGGACGGCGACCAGGTTTTTTGCAAATCTTGTTCAAAAATTGTTTCCTGTTCAAAGAAATTTCAAATAGACCAACATATTAAGACGCCATCTCACGTAGTTAAGGTTAGAAACATGAAGAAGTCTGGGCCCATACAGTCAACGCTGAAACAGTCATTTGAGATTTTTAAAAACGGAAACCATGACCAGTCAGAATTTAACGTAGATCTATATAAAACGTTCTTCGCTGCTAATATTCCATTAAACAAGTTAACCAACCCGCAAGTTAAGACCTTTCTGCAAAAATATACAAAATTTAATGCTCCAGATGAATCAACATTAAGAAAAAACGTCGTTGGAAAGGTATTTGGTACCGTGATAGATGAAATAAAAAAAGAAATTGGAGGTAACTATATGTATATTGTTGTCGACGAAACAACTGATTCGTGTGGTCGTTACATAGTTAATTTAATGATCGGAAAACTCACAGAAGAAGAACCTGGAAAAGCTTACCTTATAGCCGTAAAAGAAGTGGAAAAAACAAACAATCTTACAGTTACACGTTTTATTCAAGAAACCTTAACACATTTCTTTTTGCTGAACTCAGTTCCTACAGATAAAATTCTTGTCCTGTTGTCCGATGCTGCGTCGTATATGATAAAGGCAGGAAAGAATTTAAAAATATTTTATGAAAATTTGATTCATGTAACTTGTCTAGCTCACGGATTAAATAGGGTTACGGAAACTATTAGAGTTTCTTTTCCGTTGGTCAATGACCTAATAGCAAATGTCAAAAAGATATTCATAAAGGCCCCATTGAGAGTGCAGTTTTACAAAGAGAATTTGCTCGGAGTACCATTACCACCTGAGCCTGTCGTGACCAGATGGGGCACTGGGATTCGTGCGGCATTCGGCATTTTATGCAGATAATTTTCAAAAATTGAAGGACTTAATCTCACAAATGTCTGGTGATGATTCACAGTACATCCAAAAATCGAAAGAAATATTTCAAAGTACTGTAGTGGAACAACAGTTAATGCATATTAAGTGTAACTATGTATTTATAACAGACAGTATTTTGCAACTAGAGGAATCGTGTACAAGTTTACCAGAGTCGATGGATATAATAGAGACATGTGTACAAAATTGCAAAAATATACGAGGTGAAGTAGGGAAAACAGTAGTGGCAAAATTAGAAAATTTGATAGAAAAAAACACAGATTTCAAGATTTTAAGGCAGGTCGTAGATATAATGTCAGGGAAAACTGTAAATAATGTAGCTATTGAGCCTGCCTTAGTTCCGAAATTAAAATTTTGCCCTGTAACATCAGTAGATGTAGAAAGATCGTTTTCTTTGTATAAACATTTCCTTAGTGATAGACGCCACAATTTTCTAGTTCAGAACCTTGAAGCACACATTATAACTAGTGCGTTTAATAATTTTTCGAGTTAATATTAATATTTAGTGTAAGTTTCATATAAAACATTGTATTAGGTGTTAACTGAATTAATAAAGTATATTATATTATAACTTGAATTTATCTTTATTCAATACTCAATCACCTAATTAAATGAAAATGTAATTTAGGAAATCAAAATTTAGTTGCATATTCACTGCAAATTTATGGATTTTTTGCATATATCCTGCATAAATTAAAAATAAATATGTGCATATATATGCCCATGTTCTTAAGGTTTTTGGTTGCATATAATCCGGTCTTTAATAATCATGAATACATGGTTGTTTTTGGTGCGCTATGAGTAAACTCAGTGCCCATTTCTTATCTTTATCTCCAGCAGCTTTACTTTACAGTTTTGCGAAACAATTTTGTGATTTTTCCTAATTTTGTTTGGTGTAACCATCTCATCTGGACGTCCAGAGCATTCAGCATCATCGGTGCTTGTACCGCCACGTTTAAATTCAGCATACCAATCAATTATGGTTGATTTTCCTGGAGCAGAGTCCGGGTAATGTTTATCAAGCCATTGTTTTGCTTCCACGGTATTTTTCTACATCAAAAAGCAATGCTTAATCAACACACGAAATTGTTTTTTTGATTGTTTGAAAATAACATAAGTAGCGTCACTTAAAGCCCAACAACTCATAAACTAGTAGACTGATTGCCATGAAATTTTGAGACATGACGTCTGAAGGTTAACACAATCTATTACTGGTCAGGATTTTTCGGAAGTGACACCATCTATATGTCAGACCGGGGACTAATTGACTGATGTTTTGGTTTTAGAATTATATCGAATCATCTCCTTATTATGCTTAACGCTCGTCGACAAATTTATAAAAGTGATTTGGTATTCAGTAGTAAATCTCTTTGAGTTTAGTGTTTTAAGGTTTCAACAAAAAAATTAAAATAAAATAATTTTTTTGCGTCATATTTGAATTTCTAGATGAATCTTTCTACTAAAGCCGCTATTTTACATTGTAATAAAAGTAGCATCC
The DNA here is from genome assembly GCA_031761425.1 of Cosmopolites sordidus. NCBI lineage: Eukaryota > Metazoa > Arthropoda > Insecta > Coleoptera > Curculionidae > Cosmopolites > Cosmopolites sordidus. Next base: position 141,127 of record JARFXV010001761.1, on the reverse strand, counting down.
ATTTTCTGCTCTTTTTTTTAAAAGAATGAACAATAACACGTGAAATGTGCATGGGAAATAAAGGAATATTTATCGTTAAACATTTTCGCTTAACAAGTTGGTAGGTGAAAGCTCGAAACACGTATATTCAGGTATTCTAGTTCTGACTGGCATCTCTTGATGTTGTAAAACAAAGGCTTCGTCCGTTCGGTTCGGAACAAAGCGACCAGAGAATTTTAGAGCGTGTGGTCGAACGTCGGACGTTCGAACTTTTTAGATATATTATGGTCGATCGAAATGCGGACTCTCCAATTTTAACACTCAAATTAATATTGGTTAACTTTTGAGCGAACAAATTATACATTCTAAAATCGCAATTGCGTTTTACGTTAATAATGAAGTCTCAGCAATTGAAAATATTGCAAAAACTTGGGTATACATTTAGATGAACCAGTTTAATATTTTTTCCTCACATTACATAATGTTATATCAATTTTAAGCATTTATAATGAAATAAGCGTGAAAGCCAAAAGAACCGGTTCATAAATAACTATATACAAAACAAAAATGATGAAAAAGAAAAGTTATTCAAGAGGAGGACAAGACTGGACAATCGGCGATGGCACATTGGAGTTTCAGAGAAATCTACTTATCTGGGAAGCAAACTTGTAAATGATAACGGAAATTGGACAATCAGGTATTACTTCGAACTCGGGAATCATCGAGGAATAGTGGGTAATCGAAGAATAGCGGTAAAGACCAAAAACACGATGACAAAACAATGTAAGAAGAATTTACTACAAATACAATGAATCTATTCGGGTTACGTTTTACGCCTTACTTGAAATTTATGGTATAGTGCGTTTCAAAATATATCGTTGGTCGATTGGCTGTAAACTCTTAACAACCCCTGTCGTAACGAAACCCGACAAAGTTGCAAGAAGCGTAAACAGGGCCGGGCCTAATAAAATAACAGGTAAAAAGATAAAATTAATTTTATACCTGTTTTAGCAGTTTCAAAATACTTCAGTTTAGTTCTCATTCATTTCTTAAACAGTGCAGATTTGTAATTTTGATAGTATTTTTTGTTATTCCACAAATGCTAAAAATGTGGCGTTCTTGGCAAGATAATGATCATTATGCTTCTGGTAGTGCTAAATTTAAAAGAAAAGATTTCTTGCCCGAAGCTAAGCAAATTGTTAAAAATGTGTATTGAATAAGAGGCTTAATGTAAATGCAGTCGCAGCAGAAACGCCTTCCTTAACGAAAACTCCATTGTCTACAGTTAAAGATATTATGACGAAGCCAATTAAAACCAAAAAAGACCGTAAGTGATTCTGGTAAAAGCAAATGAGTTGACGAAAGCTTTATTCGATTTTTTACAAAGACTTTATTCGAAGCAAACTGTATGCTATGTATGAAGAGCAAACTGTTGCTACATTGCATTTATTGCAACAGCGACTAAAGAAAGATGAAACCAACCAGCAGAACTAGCCTCCAGAGAATATTATCTCAAAAGTGTTTTGCATATCGGATCATTAATAAAAGACAAATATTAATAGAACCACAACGATTGCGACGATGACGGTTTGACTACTTAAACTCTTTAAAAAAATACAGATTAGAAAATCGTCCCATTATTTACCTTGATGAAACATGATGGATGGCAAAAGATGGGATCAAGAAAAGGCCAAACCAAAACCCCAGCGAACAAGGGAAAAATATTTACAATTTTACATTCTGGTGGAGGATGGATTCCAAATTGTTTACGGTTGTCCTCCAAAAATATTAAACATTCATCTTTGGACTACCATTTCGACACCACAGCAGAACTTATTGAAGATTGGTTTATAAATAACATTTTGCCCAACGTGCCTAAGGAAAGTATAATTGTGATGGACAATGTTAGTTATAACCACCAATTAATTGGGAAGATTATAGATAGTATTCCTAAAGAAAATGTTAGTAAAATAGAAAATTCCCATGTATCATATAATATAGAAACACTTATTATTAATGTAGATCAAAGTGACAGTGAGAGCGAAACCGAATTAAATGTATAATTAAATTTAAGTTATAATTTTTATTGTACTAATAGATAAATTTATTTATTTATTTATTTTTATTATACTAATAAATTCAAAATACACAAACCAATAAACAATGCTTTAGTCATACAAAATAATAATAATACTATATATAATTAATATACTATATATAATAACTATATCTGGAAACTGAGGGTTTTGTTATTGCTATCCAGGATAAAGTCATAAAACCCAACAGTTACAAGAAATATATCCTTAAAGAAAATACTGAAGATGTATGTCGAAAGTGTTGCAAAATAGGGGAGACTGTTGAGCACATAATTGGTAGATGTCCTACTTTAGCAGAAAACGCATATTTAGGAAGGCATAATCAGCTTGCTAAGATAATCCACCAAAAACTGGCACTTAATCATGGTCTTTTACCAACATCAACTCCGCCGTATTATAAATACAGTCCTCAAGCTGTACTGGAGTCTGACGATGTGCTGCTCTACTGGGATAGACCGATAATAACTGACAGGGCTGTCGACTACAATAGACCAGGCATAGTCTTAATAAATAAGAAAGAAAAACGGGGAACAATTCTTAATATTGCCGTACAACTGTCTCGCAATATACATAAAACGGAGGTGGAAAAAGTTTCTAAGTATGACAATCTTTCTGATGAATTGAAGAACATCTGGCAACTGGAAAAAGTCAAAAGTCAAAAACATCGAACCTTTTGTAATTTCCGCAGAGGGATTGGTGAGCCACAGGTTCTCCAAAAGTTTAACAAATTGCGGACTAAATAGAAATATCATAAAAGTGAAACGAGCCATACTGTTAGCATCACCAGGAGATGATTTTTAGTGAGTTTTGGTGGTAAATCTCTTTGAGTTTAGTCTTTCATACCGAAGGTTCCAATAGAAAAATTAATTTAATCAAAATTTAATAATATATTATTTTTCCCAAAAATTATTGAATAATTATTTTCATATTTTTATTGAGTTTTATTAATTATTTTTATTGAATATTTTTATTGAGTTTTATTAATTAACATTTTGCCGAAAGGTAAGGAAATATCTAGAAACAAACAAAATATACAATAAATGTTTTAAGAAACTATATCTCATATTCATTCTTTATTAACGGATTTAGCCTGAATCGAATAAAGTGAGCCTTACTGTATAATAAATGTATACGCTATTAAAATGTCTGAAAGCAAAATAAAATTAAAAAAAAAAACGTTGTACGTTTGTACCGAACAAAATTAGGTTCGCTGGGAGTTGAATGAAATTTTTATCGAGAGCCTAATGCCGTAAAAGTATTTTTCTTTGATTTATTATGCCGGGGCGAGATGATTTTTTTAATAAGGCCACCGAAGGGTTCTCGAAACATCCAGAAAAACGGCAGGTCTTTTTTTTTAAATACTCTCCTTGTTTGAAAAACAAAACGAGAGCAGTGAGAGAGAGAGAGAGAGGGAGAGAAAACAGGGAATAACGGATTTTAATGAAAAATAATGAGCTTTCGAATGGTAAATTTTTTAAACGTGACTAATTGGAGTTGTAATTAGTGTCAGAAAAAAAAACAATTCTGGAAACTCCAGTTTTCCGAGGAGGAATACCTTTAAAACTAATTGTGTTAGTTAACAAAAGGAGACTTATGCTAATTTTTTCCTTTTTACTTAAGCTGGTTTTGATAAATTAAGAATATTTTTATTGTTGATAAAGGGTTATTTTTTTGGTGTCCGAATTTTCGATTGAGTTAGCGCGTCTCTAGTGTCAAAATTATTATAGTATAGTCTGGCAAATCATCCTGTAACCTTATTTAAGGACGATAACAGCGAAAAAATCATCATCTATTTGGATGTAGGATAAAGTATTTTAGAGACATAGCTGTAAAACGATCAATGTTGATTTTTTTGAAAATATGAAGTTTTGCGAATTGCGAATGCGAATTTTACGAATTGCTGGTAAAATTCTACATAAGAGCATATATTTTCATCGAAATATATTACCTTTAGCCATAGTTATGGGGAGTATATATGAAAAGTCTGAAAATGGACAAAAATCGCTAAATTTCGCGACTATATATACAGAAAAGTTGTAAAAAATCTTTAGCTCTCGGATTGGTTTGAAAATTAAGTATATTACGTATTTACAGCCAAAAAAGACTAAAAAATCATCTATTTGGACGTAGTATAAAGTATTTTAGAGATATTCTTGCGAAACGATAAAAGTTGATTTTTTGGAAAATATGAATAGTTAGGTATATCTTCCGTGGTGATAGAAATAGCAAAACCAATAATTCTCTATCGAATTGGTGGTAAAATTCTACATTCTGGATTGGCAACGTAATCCTCATGTATCCATAGGAAACATTTGGTGCATCTTATCCATTTCTCTTCATTTTTATCCTGGGAAAAACTTATGACAAACAAGGCATTCAGCGTCATCATTGTCACTGTCTTTTTCGTCAGTAGAAGTTCGTTGGGTCAAAATTGAGTCATCATCAGACGTGTCCTCATCAGAAGACTGCCTCTTTCGTCACTTCTTGGTTCTATTATGTTGTTTCCTACTGTTTTGTTTGTTTTTTACTTTGCTAGCTCTGTTGTTTCCTTCTTTTCTTTCGTTCTTTTCCTTCTGCTTCTATGCTGTTTTGTTTATGCGGTGAAGCCGTGACTATCATGGCTTTGCCCCGTCTAATTGACGTCGTAGGTGGCTCAACGATAAGAATTGCTTGCACATCAGCTGGAACTATCAATGGGGATGGGATGTTTCCTAATTGTAGGAAGGTAGTTAAAGTTTTTTGGGTTGACCTTGTGGAGTCCGAAGGTAACGAGACATCATTTACCGATGGTGCTTGCATCGGTGGAAGAAGAAAATGTTTTCGTTAAGTGGAAATATTCCTATTTTCCGAAAGCAATTTACAGCCGTATCGATTTTGCAGGCTTTTGAATAAGCTTTTCCAAATATTTCGGTAGTGAGTAACAACCCGTCCATAAAATGTTTTTAAAGGAAACAAATGAGACATCCAAAGGTTGCATATGATCAGTTGAATGAGAGGGGAGGTAGCTCACAGACCCACCATTGTCACGCCCAGTGTCAATCACGTCTAAATTTCTTGTATGGCTGTAATGACCTGATCTAACAAAAGCAAAACAGGGTCTTCTTTAGATGGTCTAACTATCGACACGAAATGTCTTAGCCATTTTGTGAACATCTCAGGCTCGATCCAACGAGATGAATGACATACGATATTAAGAATTTACTAATTATATTAATAAGATCCATTCAACATAAAACATATGTCGTAACCTAAACGTGTTCCTATCAATTTGAATCTGTGCAATAACAATTTATTTGGACCAGAAAATCATTTCAGTATGTTAAACAAAATCAATAATTAAACCATTTCGACAATATTTCAATCAAGCTTTTTTCCTTTATAAATAACTTGGACGTAGGATAATGTGTTTTAAAAATATCACTTTAAAACGATAGATGTTGATATTGGAAACTCGAATAATTAATTAGATCTCCTTCGGTATCAGAAATAACTAAAGAGGAAAACTTCTCGAACTGCCTCTGTAAAAATTACGGCCCACCGTGATTTATCCGTCCTGTTAAGCTGTCTGTCTTCGTGTCATCTTTATTGCCCACATTTTCCAACCGAGAACATCCAACCCCGAAGCATGATTGATGACGGCTCAATAGCAAACAACCGGACAAACTGTCCTGACATTTTATTAGCCCTCTGCTAAAACCGTCAAACTAATATAACGGTTAGTATTGCGTTTCTGTCTCCATTCTTCAAGATTAATTGATTGCAGATGGACAATAGATCGGTAGGGATTAGTTCGCATTATAATCGACGAGGTCAATGTTAAAATCTGGGTAAATATGACAAGTTTAAACTTTATTTACCTAGTTTGTGGTTCACTCTAGTCACTCTAGTCAGTTCACTTTAGTTGTCAGGGTGGTATACTAAAGGGTTGTCTTCAAAGTATTTAGGTCTAAACTGAGGATTGTTGCGACGTTTTCTTGATGGAAATTCATACTAAATTATATAGTAATCAAGTAATTTGACATGTATTTTTGGGAAATCCCAGAACCCTGTTTATGTGAATTTGAATTTTATAAGGATGAAGACGAAGATCTTTTTTTAAAATGGCATGCAGTGAAGATTTCTTAACGTGTTCCTGGCTACGTCGCGCTTCCGTACGGATTGGGATGGATTTTCTCTAATCGACTCACGCAAATGTTCAATATTGTTTGCACCTCTGCTTGACCTTGAACAACCCGTAGACGGTAAATTTAGAGTTGATTCTGTAGTTCCAAACTTATGGAACGTTTTTTTTATCCATTTCTTTATTAAATTAACACTTGGTGCCTCGTTTATGCTGTGTAAATTATACTCGACTCTATAAAGACGACGAGCAGTAAAGAGCGAATCGCTGTTTTGATAATACCCGTGAACACAGAAAGCACGTTCTCCGGTAAAAAGCTCCATGGCAAACTAAATTTCCCTGAACCTAGCGTTTATATAAAGTTAACAAGACCAGCGCGTACTGCGCCATCTAGTAGTAAACAAGTAATTAAATATGAATGTCATTTCTGGACACCTGGTATAAATACCTTTTGATTTATTTAAAAAGTTACCCTACTTTTTGATCGTTGGAGTTTAGTTATAACGAAGACCACAGGAATACTAAACTTGAAGAGATTTACCACTAAACACCGAATCATTTCTTTTGAACGGTTCGACACACGTTTCGCTAACTATGTTAGCATCATCAGGAGATGAATTAATCTCCTCAGATCAAATTAAATCTCCTGATGATGCTAACATGGTTAGTGAAACGTGGAGTTCAAAAAAAAGTGATTTGGTGTTTAGTGGTAAATCTCTTCAAGTTTAGTGTTTCACACCAAAGGTTCCAATGGAAGGATTGAACCATAGGAATAGTTAGAAATATTAACACATAATCCATATCAGAAAAATGACCGTTCTTTATTTATACAGGGTGTCAAACTTGAAGAGATTTACCACTAAACACCAAAAAGCTTTTTTTGAACTGGTCGACGCACGTTTCGCTAACCATGTTAGCATCATCAGGAGATGATTTAATCTAATTCTAAAACTAAAGTATGTTATATTTATATGAAAACCATACCTAACGAAGCGTGTAAAAATCATGAACCGTGAAGTTTACTAAGCCTTCCATTAATAATTGAAAAAGTTGACTGAAAGGAATCGGTCCTTTATCTCGGTTCATGACTTTCTTACATTTTTCTATTTGAATGCTTTCATATGCATCCAAAGCCCTATTATTATTAACACTTTTAATTAGTCTTAAATTACTAATATCTATACTGTGGTCATGTTCGATTGCATGTTGGGCAACACAAGATTTTTCATTTCTCCCATATTTAATGTGGGCAATATGTTCTTTATATCTTGTCAATATGGATCTTTTTGTTTGCCCAATATACCTTCGATCACAGTCTTGACAGCTAATTTCGTCAATCCCCGACTTTTCATGTTGCTCTACTTTATCCTTTGGATTACCCAGAACTTCTCTTAAATTATTATATGATTTGTACACAACCTTAATGTCCACTTTTTTCAAAATTTTGTCTAGTCCTCTTGTTAATTGGGCATCAAATGGTATTACCATGCATTTCTTTGTGTTCTGATCCTTTTGAAAAGTCGAACATTCTTTCAATAATCTTCTGAACGTATGTTTTCTAATTAGTTTATCTACAATGTTCTTATTATAATAATATAAGTATATATTTAATATATATAATATAACATAAGTATAAATATAATAATAAGTTTCGCGGTTAGCGAAACGTGAGTCGAGAAGAATAATTTTAATACTAATTAATATATATATATATATATATATATATATATATATATATATATATATATATATATATATATATATATATATATATATAACAATGGTGATTATTTGAACACCAAACTTTTAAGTCAGGTTTAAGCACGCCATAAAAAATTTAAAATGATAACTTGGACACTCGTGAGATGGCGCCACCGCCTGACACATTTCCCATCGGCTTTTGCAGAATGAGAATACATTCTTATATATTATCTTAATGAATGCCATACCAACTAGAGCCATCTGTTTGTGAAAATCGAAAATAAAATTATTATCCCTAATAACATCCCTCTTTTTAAAGAGATCGTCGGTCGTGTCTTAATGAAGACATTCAAAAAGCATTCTAAACAAATTACCGCGCAAAACAACAGGGACTGCCTGATTCGTGTGTTTTTTTTCTCGAGTTAAATTCTTGCGTAAATGAATTCGAATGCACGGGCGAACGTAAATTGTAACATGCGACTTTTAATTGTACGGTTAATTCATTCCGTACGGATCTCGTCCTTTTGACCCTCTAAATTGCCCTAATTAGTATTTTATTACTTAATTTGTGTGGTGTCGCCTTTTAAAAAGGGTCCCTTTGGACATATTTCTTTTCTGATACGCACACATTAGCGTTTAAATGTACGAGGGATGCAAATATAGCAGTGAAACTGGTGGTGTTGCGCTTGATCTGGCAGCATCGTTAATCATCATCTGATGCATCTTCAGTACGAGTTTGAACTGCCTAGAGTCACTTGCTGATTCGTTCGTGGTCTTTTCGTGAATTTTTCTAATGACTTCAGTATATGAAATTTTTTACTTTACCAAGCGAAATTATACGATATTTTTGTTAAATGCCAATGATAATCATACCAACTTATAAAACAAAAGGTTATAACGATACATAAAGCGCGTGAATGGATTCTCTTGATAATGGCTTAAAAGTGGAAGCCGAAACGTCGAGATTTTACCAATCTAAAATGCGGTTCTACCCGAGAAACTAGTAATTGTAATATTACCGACCGAGGAAGCCTTTCTGAACACACACACACACACACACACACACACACACATATATATATATATATATATATATATATTAATTTTAAATTAATTTAATATTATTTATTATTATTCACGTATGGGCCCTGGTGGACCACGCGAGGTACAATTAGAGGCGCTTCTTGTTGTTAGCCTTCCTTTGCGCCCATACTAATTTCTCCAAATCCTTTCGCTATGAGCTTTTTTCCTTTGTTCCAGTCTTCCTACATTTTTCTCTCTGGCCAACCTTCCAAACGTTAACCTTGTGTCTGAAACATCCTCTATCCTGAATTTCACTTTGTGTAATATTTGCTGATCTTAGGTCCTCTTTAATTATATATATATATATATATATATATATATATATATATATATATATATATATATATATATATATATATAAATCATCATCATCATCATCATCATCATCATCAGCCTGTATCGATCCACTGCAGGATGAAGGTCTCTTCAGCATGCTTTCAGCTTTCATGGTCCTGGGCTTTCCTCTGCCACTCGGGTCCAATATACTTAACGATGTCATCAATCCATCGGGCTTTCGGTCTTCTTCGCGGACGTTTGCGATCAAGCGGTATCTACTCCAGGATTGCCTTGGTCCATCTGTCGTCCCATCGCTTCGCTATATGGCCTGCCCATCTCCATTTCAATTGCTTTACTCTTCCAATGATGTCACAGACTTTTGTTTGTTCCCTGATCCATGCGCAGGACTTTCTGTCTCGTCTTGTAATGCCAAGCATACATCTTTCCATTCCCCTCTGTGTCACCCGAAGTTTTTGAATTGATTGCGATATGAGTGTCCAGGTTTCATTTCCGTATGTCATAAAGGGTAGAACGCACTGATCGAAAACTTTTCTTTTCAGGCAAAGTGGGAGTCTGCTCTTAAACACTATGTTGAGCCTACCAAATGCCTGCCAGCCACATTTAACACGCCGTTCCACCTCCCGGGCGGTATTCTCCTCCATTGAAATCCTCTGCCCAAGATATATAAAGCTGTCCACAATCTCTAAATCTCTTTTTAAAACTGAAATTCTTCTGTCCTGAGCGAAGTTATTGAACATAACCTGACCCTTTTTCAGGTTTATTTTCAAGCCAAATGGTTCGCCAGCCCTTTGCAGTTCTTGTATGCATCTTTGCAGCTCCTCTGATCATTGATCTTTACACCATCCTGTTCCCAATCCAGTTTACGGAATGCTTCTTCAAGGCCTGCCGAGAAAAAGAATAGGCGATATTGCGTCACCCTGTGTGTGTGTATGTATATCTGCAGACCCGGCCACGCGTTGTTGTGGCTAAGTTATATGTGGAATTATATTGTAGTAAACTATCCAATACAGTCAAATTATTACTTACGAATAAAGACGAAAACGTTGTAGCCGATATAAAAACCCACGGGATTGAGATTTGAACCTCAGGTTATAATTTGGAAGCGATTGATAAAAATTTTCGTAAAGTTGATATTAAGCACAAATAAACATAAAATTTTGAATTTTATATTTTATTCATCTCATATTCAAGTATATTTTGTAATAAATGAGTAATTTACAAACTTCTTAGTTGATAACATATAACAATTAATTTTATAAATCAAGTAGGTAGCATAGATTATTCATTATTGTTATTATTATTTACGTATGGGCCCTGGTGGACTACGCGAAGTACAATTATACACTTTTCTCTCAGGGCAACCTTCCAAACGTCAACCTTGTGTCTGAGACAGCCTATATCTTGAATTTAACTTTGTGTAATACATGCTGATCTTAGGTTCTCTTTAATTGCAGCAATCCATTTATTTATTTCAATTTTAGCTCTACTCGTTTTTTCATAAAATTCGACTATTTATCTAGTTAGCCTATTTGGATTCATCCGTTTTATGTGTCCGTAAAACTTAAGTCTTCTTTTTCTCATTTCGCTATGTATATCTGTGTATTTTTTGATTTCTTGGTTTTCTCGAAGTCGATATGTTATGCTATTTATTTGTTTGGGGCCTAGGAGTTTTCTTATGATTTTTTTTCCCTTCTTTTCAATGTCTTCGATGTCTCTCTATTCAAAATGAGCGTTTCTGCCCCATATAGACATTCTAGCACAATAACTGTGTGTGTAATGTCTCAGTTTTGTGTTTTTAGATAGGCATTTTTTGTTGCAAATATTTTATGTAATTCTCAATGCCGTTTCCATTTTTTGACATCTACCCTTATTGGCCGCTTTTTCCAACCCATTTTCCATGATTATATCACCCAAATATTTGAATTGAGAGACTCGTCTGATGTTACCATATTTTGTTTTTAGAAATGGTGTTCTTAGTCTGTTGCAGGTCATGTATTGTGTCTTTTCAAAGGAAATTTGGAGTCCTACCTTTTCTGCTGTTTCTTTTAGGATTTCAATTTGTTTTTGTGACGTTAATACATCTTGAGCCAAAATTGCTAGATCATCAGCAAACGCCATTTTTTTAATAGTTATAATTATCATTTTGAATTATAAAACATTTTTGTTTTAATTTAATTCAATGCTAATCGGTGCACAATATTTTTGGTTAACCTGTCTAATGGCAGCTTGAATGCTGAATATGCCATGCGCCCGCCATCTAGCAAACTGGCAGCAATGCCTGACTATGCAACTACCAATGAGATTTTCTACTGTTAGAATAAAATTGAAATAATAAAATGAGAAGCAGGTAAGTAATACTTACACGTATTTAATTTTAGTGTAGTCAATGTGGTATGAAAATCATTTATACTGGACTTCCGTCTCGTTTCTCATGGTGTGCGCATCGTGTGAAACGAGACGAGAGTCAGTCGCCGTGATATCCACGTGCATCTTTCAATATCGTAACATTTTTGTTTTGTTCGGATGGGTTTTATCGAGAGAAAGTAGTGACGAATGTCAGTGAAGTAGTATTTCGGTAGCCCGTCTACAATAATTATATAGTCGGTGGCCTGGATATGGCTTAAGAGCCAGACAACCTCTGGGCTGCTAACAAATTGAGCTGGCAATTGCCTCACAGCAAAGCCAAAAGGTCCACCTCAGGTGACCTCAAGCAAGCAAGCAAGCAATCATTTATATTGGAAAAAAATTAGAATGGAAAAAAAATTATAAACCTAAATTTAATTATACACTAACTTTTTATAGCATTATTATTATTTTAAATAAATATTATTATCCTTTATTTAAAAAAAAATTATAATAAAATTGAGTATTACTTACACATATTTAATTTAAAAGACGAAATCAAAATTATGTACAAAATTTTGTAAGTTATTATTTTTAGTTAAAAATAATAAGGAACAAAATGATACAGAGAACAATTGAAATTAAATGAAAAAATAATGCATCAAAAATTGGAAAAGCAAGTTTATGTTGTAAGTAAATGTTGAACACACGTGTGACGTGAAATGAATTGTAGCATAAATGAAACGTTTGGACTCTTAACATAGCGCCATCTATTGGATACTTACCCAATCCGGACTCTAAAGAGTTGAAGCGTTATGTCGATAAACTAACTTATACCGCCCTCTGTTAGAAACTTATGAAACTCACATATAATTATTACCCTTTGTCATGTAATAAACAAATAATTTGTAATAAAAAAATATTGCGACTATAATTTGGGATAAAAACTATCCTATCTCTCAAGTTCGATCAAACTGCACACAGTGTGCAACATTTCATTAAAATCGGTTCAGTAGTTTAGGAGTTCATCATCATCATCATCATCAGCTCGTGTCGATCCACTACAGGATGAAGGCCTCTTCAGCATGTTTCCAACTTTCACGGTCCTGGGCTTTCCTCTGCCACTCTGGTCCAATATACTTAACGATGTCAGTAATCCATCGTGCTTTCGGTCTTCTTCGCGGACGTTTGCGATCAAGCGGTATCTACTCCAGGATTGCCTTGGTCCATCTGTTATCCCATGACCTCGCTATATGGCCTGCCCATCTCCATTTCAATTGCTTTACTCTTCCAATGATGTCACAGGCTTTCGTTTGTTCCCTGATCCATGCGCAGGACTTTCTGTCTTGTCTTATAATGCCAAGCATACATCTTTTTATTCCCCTCTTGCTACCCGAAGTTTTTGAACTGATTGCGGTGTGAGTGTCCAGGTTTCACTTATGTATGTCATAATGGGTAGAACGCACTGATCGAAGACTTTTCTTTTCAGGCAAAGTGGGAGTCTGCTCTTAAATACAATGTTGAGCTTGCCAAATGCCTGCCTGCAAAAAAACTGTCCACAATCTTCAAATCCCTTCCTAAAACTAAAATTCTTCTGTTTTGAGCGAAGTTACTGAAAATAACCTGAATCTTTTTCAGGTTTGTTTTCAAGCCAAATGGTTCGCCAGCCCTTTGCAGTTCTTGTATGCGTCTTTGCAGCTCCTGTATGTCTTGTGAAAGGAGAACGAAAACGATGGTTTAAGTTAGCAGCATTGATCTTTACACCAACCTGTTCCCAATTCACTTTACGGAATACTTCTCCAAGGCCTGCCGACAAAAGAATGGGTGATATTGCGTCACCCTGCCGTATACCTCCTTCTACATTAATTCCCACTTCAAGATCATCAAGGTGAATTGTGGCTGTAGCTCATCATATATCGATCCTAATAGGTTTACATATGCTTTATCTACCCCTTGGCTAAGCAGTGCATCCATTATCGCATGCTTTGAGATGGAGTCAAATGCTTTTTCGTAGTCGATAAAAGCCAAACACATGGTGTATTCGTTGTGCCTTTCTACGGCCTGCTGTATAACCTGGATGTGATCCATTGTACTGAATTCACTTCTGAATCTTGCTTGTTCTTTTGGTTGTGCGTCATTCAGTTTTCTTAATATTTTTTTAGAAATTATCCTAGTGAAAACTTTATACATTACTGATAGGAGGCTTATTGGACGGTAGTTCTTTAAATCTTCCTGTGCTCACTTTTTATGTTAAAGAATCACTTCTGCATTTTTCCATAAGTAATGATCTTTCCCACCTTCTTTCACCTTATGGTCTTCTCCATACCTCTCTTTCTCCCATTCTCTCTCCGTAGCCCATCCACTACAGTCTTCTCGATTTTACTATCGTGTTTATTCTTTGATCTTGGAAAATTTCATAAATTTCCTCATTTGTTCTTTTCAAATACCAGCCATCGACTTTTTTCCCTCCAGTCATCTTTCTGATTATTCTTCATACCGATCTTAACAGTTTCTCTTCTTCTTTCTTGTTTAGTATCTATGTCGCACATCCATAAAATGGTCTCAATTCATTTTGTCTTATATAATCTTAATTTGGTATTTCTGGATATGAATTTCGATCTTATTAGATGGTTCAAGGCTCCTACCCATATGTTAGGTTTGATCAATCTTAGGCCTATCTTCTCCTCCTCTTCACACTTGTTTATTATCCTTACACCTAAGTAGACAAATTCTTCCACGGTTTCAAAAATCATTCTTCCTAGTTCTGTATCCACCAGCATTTTTGTGACTTCTATCAATTCTGTCTCACTTTTATAAACATATCACATTTATATAAATATATCACATTTTGTTTTCCAATAAAACCTTAAGAGGCTCACGCGATAAAAAATAATTTTTTTCGATGGAAATAAACACGATAATCGAAAGATTAATTGACTACGATGCCAAGAGTAGCCAATTTCTGACATTTTCTGAAAAGTTCTAACTTATTTTTTCGCGGGAAATGGTTGCGTTTTGGATACATGCTGAAAAATTGTTTAAAAAATGCAAACAATCCTTTGTTAAACTTACGAAGGTACTCTCCCGTACACCCTGTATATCGCTTTCATAAGAAAAAGTTTTTTACTGTGTTAATTAAGCAATGTAGGTATGCAACTTTTTTTTTGCGAAAAATATTATTTTTTTGATCTATTTGCTTGAATTTTCATTAATAGAACATTAATGGTGGATGCATTTTCGTTGCCAGTCATCAACTAATTAACTAGGTTGCAACCAGCTGACACATTTACATTATTAGAGAGAGATTTCTCTTTTTCTTCTGACAGCCACAAAACGAACGAATGGCCAAAAAGTGAAATGTGTCGTGTCAAAACTTCTCGTCGCCGTCCAACTCTGAATTTGCGGGAGTTCTTGTCGGGTGTACGCGCTGCACTTTATATTCGGAATAAACGAGATCGTATTGTCCGGGAAATATGCCACACTAATAAAAGCAGTTACATTAATTTTATGCACACATTAACTATTCCTTAATTTTCTAGCGTATTTGGAAATGGAAAACTTGGTACCAGAATATTTCACTATTGTAATAACATCCATCATACCTTTGTATATATATTCTAGAATTCCACCAAACTTCAACGAATCCATTAAAATATTAACGAACTAATGATGGTATTGCCGCATTTTTTATTCGCTCTAGTGAAATAAATATTTTGGAAACATTTTTTCATATTACACAAAGGGTAAGGGAAACTGATTTGCTAAATTTAACCAGCGATTATTTAATTTTTTTCAGAAGTAAAAAGTTTCCATATAACATGTATTGAAAATGTATTTTAATGTTCTTTACGTTAACGTAATGTTCTTTACGTTACGTTCTAAACGTAAGTGCGTTTTAAGATATATCGTTGACCGATTAGCTGTAATAAACTCTTAACAACTCCTGCCGTAACGAAACCCGGCAAAGTTGCAAGAAACGTAAACAGGGCCGGCCCTAATAAAATAACAGGTAAAAAGATAATTTAATTTTATACCTAGTTTAGTAGTTTCGAAATATTTTAGTTTAGTTCGCATTCTTTTCTTAAACAGTGCAGTTCTATAATTTCCTGCTAAAAATATGACGTTCTTGGCAAGGATTTTAAAAGAAAACACAAAAAGGAAACACACAAGTTAAAAATGTGTATGTTTCTTTATTGAATAAGGGGCTTAATGTAAATGCAGCCGCAGCAGAAACGCCTTAACGAAAACTCGATTGTCTACAGTTAAAGATATTGTGACTAAGCCAATTAAAGCCAAAAAAAGTCCATAGTGATTCTGCTAAAAGCAAGTCTGTTGACGAAAGCGACAAAGAGTTAATTCGAAGCAAAATTTATGCTATATATAAAGAGCAAACTGTGCCTACACTGCATTTGTTGCAACAGCGACTAGGGAAATATGAAACCAACATTCTTTGCTGCAGAACTAGCCTCCGGAGAATATCATCTCAAGTGGGTTTTGCACATCGGACCTTTGATAAAAGACAAATATTAATGGAATCGCGATTGCGACGAAGGCGGTTTGACTCTATAAAAAAATACTGATTAGAAAATTGTCCCATTACACTGGGGAACAGCAATTGTGTTGACTTGACTTCTTTTTGACTAATTTTTCATGTCTGGATTCAAAAATATTCGCAGTTTTTCTCTATCACGTCAAGTCCTTAAGCTACAGCATACCCCTCATTTTACCTTAAAAGTATTCATACGAAAGGTAATAAGGTGAGATCTGACCAAATAGATTAGAATATTTTATTCATACAGGGGTTAACATATTATTAAAAGTTAAATTGTGTTTATACAAAACATAAATAAAAGATATTATGGTAAAAATTTCTTCTTATAGCTTTTCCTGGAATGTTCAGTTTGTGGACATTCTCGCTTGATGCTCCTACAGTAGTCAGCCATCATACTGACATCCCATCTACCTTGATACCGCGCTTCCATAACCTTTAGATCTTGGTGGAATCGCTCGTCCTGTTCATCAGTAACAGCACCAAGATTTTCTGGGAAGTTAGCAAGATGACTATGTAAGAAATGCAGTTTGATGCTCATGTTGCAACCAAGCTTTTTAAAGCTCTCCAAGAGTTGTTGAACAATTTCGATGTAATTCGGGGCTCGTGTATTTCCAAGAAAGTCTTTAACAATATTTTTAAAAGCCAACCAAGCATTCGTTTCAAGTTCGGTTATTGTTTCAGTGAAATTTTCATCTTTAACGAGTTGCCGAATCTGTGGACCATCAAACACAGGCTAGGGAATGCCGAAATGATATACTTAAAGCAGTCTCCTTCAATTGACAAAGTCTTAACAAATTGCTTCATGACACCTAGTTTTATATGCAAAGGCGGAAATACAATGTTTTTTCTGTCGACAAGTGGCTGATTTAAAATGTTTGGATCACCAGGTCTTAGGTCACATCTTGGCGGCCAGTTTGATTGCACCCAATGCTTCTCACGAGCTCTGCTGTCCCACATGCACAAAAAACGGGGATACTTGGTATACCCGCGTTGCTGGCCAAGAAGGAAACAGACCATTTTAAGGTCAACAGGGATGATCCATTGGTGCATGTTATATTGCAACAAGTCAATGACTTTCTTTATGTCGTCATATTCTTCACGCAAAGAAACTGAATGACCTAATGGGACTGAACCGTATAAATTTCCATTATGTAGGAGAACACACTTCAAGCTACGCTTTGAGCTATCTATAAACAATCGCCATTCAGTTGCGTTATAGTTAGAAATGGCCAATTCTTTCATTAAACCCTCTACGTTCTGGCAATATACAAATCCGTCATTATTTCTGAAGCACTGCCTAAATTCACTTTCTCTGGATCGATAGTAAGTGACTTTAGCTCCTTTGTCAAGCAAATTTTTTTCGTGCAGTCTTGATGCTAATAATTCCGATGCTTTTTTGGATAGTCCCAAACCTCGTGCTAAATCGTTGAATTCATGTTGATTGAATCCTTTACGAACAGAATCATTGGAAACTTTGAATTCTTCGTCGGTGGAGTCACTTCGATCTTCACTTGATTCACATTCTTGTATTTCTAAAGAAGGTAATTCTTGAAAAACTGGCACTGGAATTTCAGCTGAATGAGCTGCATCAACAAACACAACACAACGCTGCATCAACAAAATTCAGCCACATTTATGCAAAATCATCATGGAAAATTTCGATAAAAGAGTGCGTATGTGCCAGTAAATTCGTGGAGGTCATTTGCCCGATGTCCTATTCCATTCATAACCCTATCCTATGTACTTTATGTTTCAATAAAAAAAAATACAATTGAAAAAATAATTGTGTTTTCTGTTTAAATCCTTTTACCCTTTATGATAAAATATATTTTTTATAGGAAAAAACATGTTTTTTTCAGTATATTTCTTATTGCGTAACAGTTACCGAAAAATGACGACAGGACCCCAAAGAGAGGTTTTGGTTTATCAAATATATTCAACAAGACCGTAAACTAACCGTTTGACATTCACTGTGTCAGTTACTTGACGAGAATCACCAGAAGGACATGTCTTATACGCAACGTACGCGCTCTTAAATATAAATAAAGGGACCAGGGAAGGCTATCGAGTCTTCTGGTGGCTTTCTCGATCCCACCGGGATCCATAAAGTTATTTTTATAGTTAAGTATACGGAGAACGTAATGCTGTTTGTATTGAGAATCGTCTGGGGTATTTTTTTCCTTATATACGTTGTTTCGAAAAAGGGAAAAGAAATATTACCCGTCTTATTTTAAATCTTCCATTCCTAGCGCGCTAATGACTTTGTGATAGCTCAACTGTTTAACTGGCAGTTCCAAAGAAATTCTTTTACTAGTACGATGACGCTCGTAATGATTCATTATTCCATCATCATAAATAAATATTCATGAACATTTTATATATTGGGTGATTTTTTTAGTGTTTAATTTCAAATAAAATCACAGCTAAATTAGATGCTTTGAAACTATTTATTTTATGTAAATAACATTCAATGGCATTGATGAGTGAAAACAACTTTGGACAAAGCCGCGTTGTCGCGGCTACAACAAAACGAGTTGGATCACTTTTTCAAGTAATTAGGGCTCTATGTCGACAATTGTCCGAGTTATGTCAATAGTTCCTGGTTTATCGCCATAGACGAAAGATTTAACATAACCACATAACCCTAAAGAATATAATGTAAAGGCATTAAATCACATGACCTCGGAGGTCAATTAATAAACGGAATGTTGCGTTGGTTGTATGACATGTGGAATTGTTTTGTTGGAATCACATGTCCTCCAGATCAATATCATTCAAATTCGGAATTAAATAATCTACTTTGTCGAATAACAAAACCCAACTTCGTGCGTACGATGATGAATTAATAAATTTAGATCTTCATCAACACTGTCAGTGTAACAGTGGCGATATTTCTTTCGAAACGCACAGTTTCTTGTCTTATTTTTGTTTAATATAATTAATTCGATAATTCGGCGAATGCATCATGATGCATTCGCGTCAAACGTCATGACGTGCTTTATAAGTATAATGCACAGAACACCGATTGTGTCCCAACAGTGTTATACCAGGTGCCAAGTATTCCTTTAGGCTTTTATTTGCTGCAATTTTGCCCTTTAACCGGAAATTTAGAGGAAAACCGTTTTACATTTTTGTAATTATAAAGTTAACTTTCTTTTGAATTTAATTAAAATTATATCTTGATGGTAAAAGATTGTATTTATGTCGTGTCACGTACTCATGTTCATTTTGGAATTACTTAAAAAGTTCCTTGTTGTTACAAACAAACATAAAAGAACTATGAGTACACATACTTATCAAAGTCAAAATCCTTTTTTTTTAAACAAAAATATGCCGACCACTTTCATTATAATTCAGTTTGAAAATTGTTCGAATACATCTTTTTTGAAGCAGGTGAGTTTTCTCAAAAAATCAGTCCGTATCCTATTCTAGACCGAATGAATACGTTATAAATCGATATTGCTGCATCTGTCCCTAGATTTTTGGAAATATAATATTTAATATAATATACATTTGTGGATTTCAAAAAAGCATAAGATTCTATTGACCGCGAATCTTTATTCCGAATCTTGAAAGAACAAGGACTAGATCTGAAAACGCTGGCAATTATTAATGCAACGTTAACTAACACGAGGTCAAAAGTTAAATTCATGGGTGACATCTCAGAGCCCTTCGAAATTAAAACTGGTGTGAGACAAGGGGATGAACTCTCGCCACTCTTATTTAACTGTGTTCTAGAAAAAGTAATACAGGAGTGGCGTGAAAAAAAGTCGGCACTGAATATTGACCAGCCCATTAAACTGGGGAGAACCAACATCAAAGTTGATTGTCTGGCATTTGCTGATGATCTAGCAATTTTAGCTCAAGATGTATTATATCTCTCGTGATGCGACAATTAGTGGGTTTAGTGAGTCGCAACTTTTTTAAAATATATATTTATTATTATTATTATTATTATTATTCACGTATGGGCCTTGGTGGACCACGTGAAGAACAATTAGAGGCGTTTGTTGTTGTTAGCCTTCCTTTGCGCCCATACTAATTTCATTCTTTCACTATGAGCTTTTTTTCTTTCGTCAGACCAAGTTGTTCCAGTCTTCCTACATTTTTCTCTCTGGCCAACCTTCCAAAGGTTAACCTTGTGTCTGAAACAGTCTCTATCCTGAATTTTACTTTGTGTAATATTTGCTGATCTTAGGTCCTCTTTAATTGCCGCAATCCATTTAATTATTTCTGCTTTAGCTCTACTCCTATTTTCATAAAATTCGACTATTTGTCTAGTTAGCCTACTCGGATTCATCCGTTTTATGTGTCCGTAAAACTTAAGTCTTGTTAAGTGTATTGTTTGATTTCTTGGTTTTCTCGAAGTCGGTATGTTGTGCTATTTATTTGTTTGGGGCCCAGGACCTTTCTTATGATTTTTCTTTCCTTCTTTTCAATGTCCTCGATGTCCCTCTTTCTATTCAAAATGAGCGTTTCTGCCGTATATAGACATTCTGGCTTAATAACCGTATTGTGATGTCTCAGTTTTGTGTTTTTAGATAGGCATTTTTTGTTGTAAATATTTTGTGTAAGTCTCAATGCCGTTTCCATTTTTTGACATCTACCCTTATTGGCCGCTTTTTCAAACCCATTTTCCATGATTATTTCACCCAAATATTTGAATTGAGAGACTCGTCTGATGTTACCATATTTCGTTTTTAGAAATGGTGTTCTTAGTCTGTTGCAGGTCATGTATTCTGTATTTTCAAAGGAAATTTGGAGTCCTACCTTTTCTGCTGTTTCTTTTAGGATCTCAATCTGTTTCTGTGCCGTTAATACATCTTGAGCCAAAATTGCCAGATCATCAGCAAACGCCAGACAATCAATTTTGATGTTGGTTCTCCCCAGTTTAATGGGCTGGTAAATATTCAGGGCCGATTTTTTTTCACGCCACTCCTGTATTACTTTTTCTAGAACATAGTTAAATAAGAGTGGCGAGAGTCCATCCCCTTGTCTTACTCCAATTTTAATTTCGAAGGGCTCTGAGATATCACCCATGAATTTAACTTTTGATTTATTATTCTATTATATATAACTTTTTAAACAGTAGCATTAAAATACTACAATACAGTAGTACTAAAATATAAATGAATATTGCAAAATACAACTCATTATCATCATTATCTATACTCGTTTACCGGCAATTGCCAGTGTCGAATTAAGGTTTCTTAATCGCCTACCAAACTCTTCCTTCACTCCGCTCTATCCCTCGCTCCTCGGACTCTCCTGTCAAGTCACATTTCTCTAAGATACTTGGCAATCTCATTGTTCCATTTCTTTCGTGGTCTATCCCTCGTGTTCCTTTCAGCTTTTTCCATTTTCCACACCCTCTTGGTCAGTCTCGTGCAAGGCATTCGGCATACCTGTCCAAACCATCGCAGTTCATTTTTCCTTATCCTTTCTTCCATAGATTTTACCCCCAATCTCCTACTAATTTTCTTGTTTGATACGCGTTTCCTCACAGTGAGTCCTATAATTCTTCTCAATACTCTCATCTCACAGATCTGTATTCTTCGTTTCTGATGTTTATTTAGCTTCCACATTTCAAAGCCATACGTCAAAGTTGAGATGAATAGTGCATTATGTACTCTAATCTTAGTCTCCGTTTTCATTTCTCTCTTGTTAAATACTCTCTTAATTAGCGAATAATATAATCTGGTGTTGGCTTTTAATCTTTCTACTATTTCTATTTCTATCTTTCCATTTTCCGCTATAGTTATTCCTAAGTATTTAAATTGTTTAATTTGGCCGGTCGCGTTGGTGCGGCGGTAAGAGCGCCTGCTTTGCCGAATCCGCGCTGGAGCGATAGCTGGTTCGATTCCAGCGCTCGGATGGTTATTTTTCTTTCTTCTGTCCGCTTATCTTTCCTAAATGTTTGAGATTGTTTCTAGGCAAGAGTGTAAAATCCGACTACGAATTACCCCTCAGTCACGCCAGTTAAAGGCTGGGTAAGGCCGGATGCCTTCTGAGAAGTGTTGTACGTTGGTCACTCGCCAGTCGGTAGGGTTCCTGATAGACTTATGGGTAGGCACATAACCACGGGTTTATAGCCCGAGGGGGGTGCTGGCCTGGGTTTGTCGGAAGCTGATGACCGTGGTTCGGAACCCACGTTAAGCTGTAGGTCCAGTCGCTAAATAGCCTAGTTGCTGATGCGCCTCTAACACAAACACTTTACTTTTTGTTTAACTTGTTCTAGCTCTGTGTTTTCTAATCTATGTTTTTTCGATACCGCCATTATTTTTGTTTTTCTTCAGTTTATTGCTAGTTGACTTTTGAACAGCTCCTCGTACCATACATTTAAGTTACACTGAAGTATTTTTCTCTTTTCGCAAGCAGCACTATGTCATCAAATACAACTACATATTTAAATTGAAACGATTTTACACTTAACATTTCTATATTTGATTTTAATTGAGATATATTATTGCAGGAAATTAAAATAGGGCGCCACAATCATACCAAATGATCTAGTTCTTTTTTAATGTTTTATATTACGCTTTCATTAAACTTTGAGTGTAATTATGTATACAGAACTAACATTAACCTTTAGCTCTGTTTAAAAACTATATAAAAAAGCTAATGGATTGGTTTTTTTCTAGGAAACTTCTAATTTATGTTTCGGAAACTATGAAATATATAAAAATGTAACATCATTGAAAGAATCTTGTGAATGTTAGACACACCATAAAAATGTTTTCCATTATAGGATAAACTATTTTTTTATCGTCAATTCAGTTCATTACAAATATTAATTGTGTTATTATTCAGTGACCCTCCTTCCCCTCCATGTGAATGTTTAATATTTGATTCTTGTCATGTCTGAGGCCAAATAAATAAAAAATGCCTCAACATTACGCCCCGTTAAATGCAAATAGGAAAACATAAAATAAATGAACATTAAATTAATAATTTATAATGGGCGTGTACAAAAACCACCCCTGGCTGGCATTAAAAGGGATCGTAATAAAAAGTAAATTATTATCTTTTGCGAGTTTATCATAAAGCCTTTGTTGTTGCTTTTTTTTACTGTCTATTTTCCTCGCCCTTTAAACAAATTCGTGAAATTGTATGTTGTTTTATAATTAATACTGTAGGATTGACGTAAAAGTTCATCCCATTTTGTGAGAAAAAATGTATTTACTAAACATTAACTTTAATCTTTATGCTTTATGTGCCGTTCGGTTCGATAACCTTCCTTCATTTCTCCGGTAGCTGCATAATCCCGAGCTCATAGACGATCTGAGACCTGGATCAATTCTTTAGTCAGAAAATTGGTCCAGGTGATTTTTCAAGTCTTTCAAGGAAGTAATGTTTTTATCGTCTAAGCTGTTTTGAAGCGACCTAAATAAATGGAATTCTGAGTGTGCAAGGTCGGGAGAGTGAGGTGGGTAGACGAAAACGTCCCTGTCAAGTTGCAAAAGTTTGTGTCGGGTGGCCACAGATCTGTGTACGTTTCACGAGTAGGAAAATAATTTAATGTCCATTTATATATACACAAAATGAAGCAAAATGAAGCAAATCCAACACTTAACAATCCTATTTTATCAGAATATACATATATGGGCCGGGATGAGTCTTAGGATTTTTGCATGAAAAATCATCAAATTAATATGGCACGAAGAATTTGGACCAGTCCTAAGCCTGGGTAAAGTGTGAAGGAAGGCAAACATTAGATTATTTTTTTTTTAACTTAATGCAGGTAGTAGTGAAATAATAACTGATTTTTTCAGAAAAATCGAAATATCTCTTGACATGTCAGAGATATCGATTTCGGGTTTTCACTGGATGATTCCTCTTTAAATTACCTTTCTTGCCATGTAATAAAAGCTGTACCATTCCATTTGAAAAAACTGAACAAAACTTCAAAAAACTATTATTGAATGTAACGCCACCTCGCGGTTTAATTTATAAACTAAATAATTTATCTCCCAGATTATCTGATTGTCCCAGCAATTGCCTTTTAAATGAACCCAAATTGAGGAAAATCGGTTAAGGCAAAAGGGACATTAGGGGACTTTTTATCTCAATAGGTAAAACTTCCCCCCACCCCTCTATTCGTGAAATTACGTCAAAATGTCATAAAACAAAGTTGTAGGAGACAGTTTGCTAATTATAACTGAGAATTTTTCTTACTCGGTTAACACTTGAAAATACACACAAAAAATTATTTTTAAAAATGTTTAGCTCGTCACGCCCTCTTGCGGTCGTTTAGAAGCTTAAAAATATTTTTGGTGAATTTCTCATGATCATCTTTAGTACAATTTTTTTCCCCAAAGCTGTGGAATAAATTGTTTTCAAGATACGGCCGCGATCCATCCTTAATGGGAGACCTGGTAAAATGGTCATTTATATATATATATATATATATATATATATATATATATATATATATATATATATATATATATATATATATATATATATATACAAAATGAAGCAAATTTAATGCTTAACAATCCTATATTATGAGAATATACTTAGCTGAATCAGGATGAGCCGTGCGATTTTATGAATGAAAAATCAATTTTCCAACAAAAAAAAAACAAAAGGGCGCACCTCACGCGACGCCTAGAAAAATAATTTAATGGTCGTTAATAAAATACACAAAATGAAACAAATTTAATGCTTAACTTTTAGTATTTTTACTTTTACAAAAAGTAAATAGTACTTTCTAAAAATCCGGTCAATTTTTTATAAAATGCCTTCTCTAATATTTTATTAACGTTGTTTAGCAATGCTATTTGTCTGTAGTTTTTATCTTCATCAGATTTGCCGTTTTTGTATATTGGTTTTATAAGCGTATTTTTCAATATATCCGGATATGTTTTTTGCTTTTCCAATTACTTGTTTCAGTTTGTTACAGCACGTATTTTAATATTGTTTAGAAACTTCCCCCTTTATTGTTTTATAATGGAGTAAACATTTATGATCCAACGATTAGTAGTTTTAGTGAGTCGGAACTTTTTTAAAATATATATTTATTATTTTATTATATATTATTTTTGTATACGGTAGTACGAAAATATAAATGAATATTGTAAAATACAACTACATACTTAAATTGAAACGATTTTACACTTAACATATCTACATTTGGCTTTAATTAAGATATATTATTGCCGGACATTAAAATAGGACGCCATAGTCATGCGAAATGATCTAGTTCTTTTTTAATGTTTTTTATTACACTTTCATTAAACTTTGAGTGTAATTAACTGTACAGAACTAACATTAACCTTTGGCTCTGTTTAAAAACGATACAGCTAATGGATTGGTTTTTTTCTAGGAAATTTATAATTTATATTTCAGCAACTATGAAATGTTGTCTATATTTTTATTAACAATAATGTCAACATGTTAGGCACACCATCAAATTTTTTCCATTAGAGAATAAACTATTTTTTTTATTGTCAATCCAGTTCATTATAAATATTAATTGTGTTATTATTCAGTGACCCTCCTTCCCCTCCATGTGAATGGGTAATATTCGATTCTTGTCATGTCTAAGGCCAAATAAATAAAAAAAATGCCGCGATATAACGCCCCGTTAAATGCAAATAGGAAAACATAAAATTAATATAAACATTTAATTAATAATTTATAATGGGCGTGTACAAAAACCACCCCTGGCTGGCATTAAAACGGATCGTAATAAAAAGTAAATTATTATCTTTTGCGAGTTTATCATAAAGCCTTTGTTGTTGCTTTTTTTAGTGTCTATTATCCTCGCCCTTTAAACAAATTCGTGAAATTGTCTGTTGTTTTATAATTGATACTGTTGGATTGACGTAAAAGTTCATCCTGTTTTTTGAGAAAAAAATTATTTACTAACAATTAATTTTAATCTTTATGCTATGTGCCGTTCGGTTCGATAACCTTCTTTCATCTCTCCAGTAGCTGCATAATCCCGAGTTCATAGATGATCTGAGATCTGTATCAATTCTTTAGTCAGACTAAAATAAATGGAATTCAGAGGGTGCAAGGTCGGGAGAATAAGGTGGGTGAAACAAAACGTCTCTGTCAAGTTGTAAAACTTTGTGTCTTAACAAAATGAAGTAAATTTAACGATTAACAATCCCTTTCATCATAATATGCCTATATGGGCCGGGATGAGCCGTAGGATATTTTGAATGAAAAATCAATTTTTATGAAAAAACTCAAAAAGGCGTACCTCACGGTGCATCAAAAAAATAGTTTAATATCCATTTATATATACACAAAATGAAGCAATTTCAACACTTATCAATTCCATTTCATCAGAATATACTTATTTTTGAATGAGAAATCAGTTTCTCCGAAAAACTCTAAATAGGCGCACCTCATGCTACGTCACAAAATGAAACAAATTTAACGCTTAACAATCCTGTTTCATTAAAATATAATTATATGGCCCAGGATGAGGTGTATGCAAAATCAATTTTCCAGAAAAAACCAAAAAGGGCGG
Source organism: Cosmopolites sordidus (assembly GCA_031761425.1). NCBI lineage: Eukaryota > Metazoa > Arthropoda > Insecta > Coleoptera > Curculionidae > Cosmopolites > Cosmopolites sordidus. Next base: position 114,470 of record JARFXV010001761.1, on the reverse strand, counting down.
ACCTCACGCCACGCCTATAAAATTTAATTTAATGGCCATTTTTATATGCACAAAATGAAGTAAATACTTCTATGGGCCGGGATGAGTCGTAGGATTTTTTTTAATGAAAAATCATTTGTTCCGGAAAAAATCCGAAAAAGCGCACCTCATACCACGCCTAGAAAAATAATTTAATGGCTATTTATATATGCACAAAATAAAGCAAATTTAACGGTTAATAATTCTATTTCATCGGAATATAATTATATTGCTCAGATTGAGCGGTAGGATTTTTTGAATGAAAAATCATTTTTTTCCGAAAAAAACCAAAAACGCGCACCTAACGCCACGCCTAGAAAAATAATTTAATGGCTATTTATATATGCACAAAATAAAGCAAATTTAACGGTTAATAATTCTATTTCATCGGAATATAATTATATTGCTCAGAATGAGCGGTAGGATTTTTTGAATAAAAAATCATTTTTTTCCGAAAAAAACCAAAAACGCGCACCTAACGCCACGCCTAGAAAAATAATTTAATGGCTATTTATATATGCACAAAATAAAGCAAATTTAACGGTTAATAATTCTATTTCATCGGAATATAATTATATTGCTCAGAATGAGCGGTAGAATTTTTTGAATGAAAAATCATTTTTTTCCGAAAAAAAAACAAAAACGCGCATCTAACGCCACGCCTAGAAAAATAATTTAATGGCTATTTATATATGCACAAAATAAAGCAAATTTAACGGTTAATAATTCTATTTCATCGGAATATAATTATATTGCTCAGAATGAGCGGTAGGATTTTTTGAATAAAAAATCATTTTTTTCCGAAAAAAACCAAAAACGCGCACCTAACGCCACGCCTAGAAAAATAATTTAATGGCTATTTATATATGCACAAAATAAAGCAAATTTAACGGTTAATAATTCTATTTCATCGGAATATAATTATATTGCTCAGAATGAGCGGTAGAATTTTTTGAATGAAAAATCATTTTTTTCCGAAAAAAAAACAAAAACGCGCATCTAACGCCACGCCTAGAAAAATAATTTAATGGCTATTTATATATGCACAAAATAAAGCAAATTTAACGGTTAATAATTCTATTTCATCGGAATATAATTATATTGCTCAGAATGAGCGGTAGAATTTTTTGAATGAAAAATCATTTTTTTCCGATAAAAAAACAAAAACGCGCATCTAACGCCACGCCTAGAAAAATAATTTAATGGCTATTTATATATGCACAAAATAAAGCAAATTTAACGGTTAATAATTCTATTTCATCGGAATATAATTATATTGCTCAGAATGAGCGGTAGAATTTTTTGAATGAAAAATCATTTTTTTCCGAAAAAAAAACAAAAACGCGCATCTAACGCCACGCCTAGAAAAATAATTTAATGGCTATTTATATATGCACAAAATAAAGCAAATTTAACGGTTAATAATTCTATTTCATCGGAATATAATTATATTGCTCAGAATGAGCGGTAGGATTTTTTGAATGAAAAATCATTTTTTTCCGAAAAAAACCAAAAACGCTCACCTAACGCCACGCCTAGAAAAATAATTTAATGGCTATTTATATATGCACAAAATAAAGCAAATTTAACGGTTAACAAGCGTGTTTTATCAGAACATACTCACACGGCCCGGGATGATCCGTAGGATTTTTTTGAATGAAAAATCCGATTTCTTAAATAACCCAAAAAAGGCGCACTTAACCCCGCGCCTAGAAAAATAATTTAATGGCCATTTATATATACAGAAAATGAAGCAATTTTAAGGCTTGATAATGCTCTTTCATCAGAATATACTTAAATGAGTCGTAGGGTTTTTTGAAGTAAAAATCTTTTTTTCGAAAAAAACCAAAAACGCGCACCTAACGCCACGCCTAGAAAAATAATTTTATGACCATTTTTATATACACAAAATGAAGCAAATTTAACGTTTAACAATCCTATTTTATCAAAATATATTTATATGAGGCTATCTAAGAGATGGAAGGGTAGTTGGACATCTATGGAAAGTCTATGGGTGAGAGAAAAACTGTGTTTGCAAATTATGAAATTATACCTTAAAAACTGAAAGATTTCTGTGACGCGGATTCTGGATCATCCTAATAATTGCAGGATAAAAGGTAGAGCAATAGAGTTGAAAAACACCCCGACAAATGTGTCACCGTCAATCGAATAGTTTATGTAAATGAACCGTCAATCCGCGGTCTGTATTCATCGACACAGTTACCCTCTCCCGTTGAATATTTAAGATGAGTCAACCGGCGTTCATCCTCCTCCTCTAATACCATTTCGGCATCTCGTCCGATAATCAATTCGCGACGCGTCCCATTCAATGGCGGATTATTTGACCGACACCGGGGGAAAGGGGATGGCGATAATGCAGCCTCACTGCAAATTGAGGCTTTAGTTCACTGTTTACCTTCGAGTCGGTTCACGGGAATTATTTATACGGATTAGCGTGATTCATATTTTGCGCGCATCATACAACCGGCCGTATGATGAATCAGATCATTTCACTACCGGGGGAGTTCAGAAGACAAAGAAGAACAACAGTACAGGTCAACTAACAGATTCAGACCACCTTTAAAATTTCTTTTAATTATCAAATTATTAATTAATTGATTTGTCCGTTACTTTCTGATAGTTTATTTTTCAAATTAAATAAAACACATTTTCATTTTGTTATTTATCACTTATTTTATTTTTTTGCCTTTGTGATTATAGTTCTGTAAATAATGTTACATTATCAACCCGACTTCAAAATTTAGCAAAATTTTTCGTAGCTGTTGATCCTATATGTACATTGTTTATAATTTTATTCAGGGTATTTATTATTTAAAATAGTGGGGAACTATGTAAAATTGTAAAAAAATTATATGTAGAATAATTAGTTACCTTTTGTTTACGAAACTATAATCACAAAGCCAAAATAATAAAATAAGTGATAAATAACAAAACTTGAAGAGATTTACCACTAAACACCAAAACTTTTTTTTGAACTGCTCGACGCACGTTCCGCTAACCATGTTAGCATCATCAGGAGATGATTTAATCTAATTCTAAAACTAAACTATGTTCTATTTATATGAAAACCATACCTAACGAAGCGTGTAAAAATCATGAACCGTGAAGTGTACTAAGCTTTACATTAATAATCGAAAAAGTTGACTGAAAGGAATCGGTTCTTTATCTCGGTTCATGATTTTCTTACATTTTTTTATTTGAATGCTTTCATATGCATCCAGAGCCCTATTATTATTAACACTTTTAATTAGTCTTAAATTACTAATATTTATACTGTGGTCATGTTCGATTGCATGTTGGGCAACACAAGATTTTTCATTTCTCCCATATCTAATGTGGGCAATATGTTCTTTATATCTTGTCAGTATGGATCCTTTTTGTTTGCAATATACCTTCGATCACAGTCTTGACAGCTAATTTCGTAAATCCCCGACTTTTCATGTTGCTCTACTTTATCCTTTGGATTACACAGAACTTCTCTTAATTTATTATATGGTTTGTACACAACCTTAATGTCCACTTTTTTGCAAATTTTGTCTAGTCCTCTTGTCAATTGGGCATCAAATGGTATTACCATGAATTTCTTTGTGTTCTGATGCTTTTGAAAAGTCGAAGATTCTTTCAATAATTTTCTGAACTTATGTTTTCTAATTAGTGTATCTACAATTTTCTTATTATAACCATTCACTTCAGATACCTCCCTAATTAATTCTTTGTTATAATTATCTGTATTTAAAGGAAAATTAATGAATCTATTTACCATAAAATTTAAACTAGCCATTTTATTTTGGAAGCTATGATTTGAATCGTTAGGAATGTATCTCGAAGTGGTGGTGGTTTTTCTGAAAATATCAAAATCTAACCTATTTTTATTATTTCTACTGAGTAACACATCCAGGAATGATAAACTATCGTTGTTTTCGAGTTCATGAGCGAATAATATATTTTGGGATTTATTATTTAAGTTCTTAATAAAAACATCTAAATTTTTATTTTTCGAATCGAAAATGGCAAAAATGTCCTCCACTAGTATATTAATAGTAATTAGTATTAAGTATTGTTAGTGCTTACTATTAGTAGTAAGTTGTAAGTAGAATATTCTTGGTACTGGAGTCTTTGGCTTGAAACATTAAAGTTAAAGAGATTTACTACAAAACACCAAATCACTTGCTACTAGTTCCTCGATGCGCGTTTCGGTAATCATGTTAATATCATCAGTAGATGATTAAATCTATTCATCTTATTCATCTATTCCTTAACAAGGGAATCATGAATATGTTGGGTCCTCAACTACATTTTTGCCATTCATTTATGAAAAAAAAATACAACAAACTTAATCATCCAAGTAGACTCCGTCACTTTCTATACATTTTCGTGACGTTTCAGGTAACTGCCGAATTCCAAATAGACAAAAAATGGCAGTTTTGATGTGATAAAGTTATCGAGACTTGTTCGACTTTCTCAGCTTCCTTATCTAGGTGATGATGCAGGGTGAAAATACGGCGGGAAAAATCTGATTCGAATAGGTTCTATGGTCGACGAAACGTCGTGGCCTAGAATATTCTTTTAAATCCTTTCCGAGATGGACTTTCAATTTCTCGTGCGAAATTAGTTCGGATTTTTCTTATCTTGTCCTAAATTCGTCTTTATTATTGTATTTTTGCGAGGAAATGGAAGATAATTGCTTGTTGTTTTCTAGCTAATACCATTTTCATTGATTATTAGAAGCTTTATTGGGGCACGTTCTCGGGAAATAGCGGAAAAAGATTTGCCTCGAAAAGAATGATATATTTTTTTATTCTTTTAATCTACTAAAAAGACAAAGCGATGGGATCTTATATTTGTTTAATGATAATATAATTAGACGTTAGTTAATAAATTTTATCCATTTTTAATAGACGCTTATTTGCATCTTTAAAAACTGCAAGCCTCTTTTGTGTTTATTTTTTGTGTAGGTTCACGTTTTGCACTTATTCGTGATTACTGTTTTATGTGTTCTAAATTTTCGTGTTTCTTTGAATAAGTTTAGATATTACAAACTAGATTATGTGTCCTTAAAAGAGGCTCGAAAATATTATTTTCAAATCGAAAATATAACGATTAATCCCGTTATAAAATAAAATTTTTCATGGGTGACGAATCAATTTAATTCCGATACGTTTTTCTAGGCGAAAATTTCCCAGTCAACTTATTTCACGAACAACGAAAAATCCGCTTATGAAAATTCCGTTTCCTACAAATTAACGTCACTTTTAGAGATGCTTACGAAAATTTAATATTTTACTTCATGCCAGGCATTACAATTTTATGAAAATATCGTCGATATTACTGGCCTAGATACGATAGCTGAAGACGTTCGTGAAGGTAACGCGTTGAAATAACGATTAGATCGCTTAGATTGCAATTTGAAAAATATAAAGCATTCTAATGTATACGGTATTGTTAAGATTTGTTGGAAATGTCCAACAATAACATCAACATTTAAAATGCAATCTAAGAACTCTTAATTAATTCTTTCTCTTAGTTAATTCTTTTTAATGTTCTATTGTGTTTTAATGTTCTAAAGGGTTCAGTATGTCTAGGAAAATACAATATTTTTGATTAACGAATTTGTAACTTTTTAATACCACCAGCGTAAGAAAATTTGCCCAACTCTGTAAAATAAGAAGCTGTCTCAGCTTTGACGTCATCATTTCGAAGTGAATCTTCATCCATTCAATCATTGTTGGAAGAACACGATATGCAAACTCCACAACAAATTACAGATATGTTAAATGTTGGATGTCGAACAATGTGTGATCATCTGCATGGCATGGAAAAGATCCAGAACAGGAAAATGGATTTTTTTTGTTTTGCTTTCTCGTCAAAAAGATTTGTTTTGCATCGGATCGTGACTGGAGACGAAAAATGGATATATTTCGAAAAAAAAACGCAGACAATCAAAGCATGTATTGATCGAGAAACGACCAGAATGGGCTACATGACACGAAAAGTGATTTTGCAGCCCGATAACTGGCTGGCACTAGGCTGGGAGCTTTTGCCTCATTCGCCGTACTCACCAGACTTGGTCCCTTCCGACCAGCACTTGTTTTTTTATAAGGGCATCCGCAAATTACCAGAGAGATGGAAAAAATTTGGAGCTAGCAATAACTAAATTACCATGACCTTGTTTTTATTCAGGCAAAAATAAAAATTGTTAATTGCCACATCCTACCAGATGCAAGTCGAGGTATTAACAAATATCATGAACTTTTGGTTATAGTTCTAGGCCGAAAACTTTTTGAATAAAAATGTATATTTATTTTATTATTATTCACGTATGGGCTCTGGTGGACCAGGCGAAGTACAGAGCCGTTAGCCTTTCTTTGCGCCGATACTAATTTCATTCTTTCGTCAGACTTTTTTCCTTTCGTCAGACCAAGTTGTTCCAGTCTTCCTACATTTTTCCCTCTGGCCAACCTTCCAAACGTTAATCTTGTGTCTGAATCAGCCTCTATCCTGAGTTTCACTTTGTGTAATATTTGCTGATCTTAGGTCCTCTTTAATTGCAGCAATGCATTTCATTATTTCTACTTTAGCTCTACTGCTATTTTTATAAAATTCGACTATTTGTCTAGTTAGCCTTCTAGGATTCTCATATCGCTATGTATATCAGTATATTGTTTGAGTTCTTGGTTTTCTCGAAGTCGGTATGTCGTGCTATTTATTTGTTTGGGGCCTAACATTTTTCTTATGATTTTTCTTTCCTTCTTTTCAATGTCCTCGATGTCTCTATTTCTATTCAAAATGAGCGTTTCTCCCCCATATAGACATTCTAGTTTAATAACTGTGTTGTGTTGTCTCAGGTTTGTGTTTTTAGATATGCATTCTTTGTTGTAAATATTTTGTGTAAGTCTCAATGCCGTTTCCATTTTTTGACATCTACCCTTATTGGCCGCTTTTTCCAACCCATTTGTGAATTTGCGAACCTATTGTTTTTTTAAAGGAAATTTGAAGTCCAACCTTTTCTGCTGTTTCTTTTAGGATTTCAATCTGTTTTTGTGGCGTTAATATATCTTGAGCCAAAATTACTAGATCATCAGCAAACGCCATACAATCAATTTTGATGTTGGTTCTCCCCAGTTTAATGGGCTGGTATATATTCAGGGCTGACATTTTGTCACTCCACTCCTGTATTACTTTTTCTAGAACACAGTTAAATAAGAGTGGCGAGAGTCCAACCCCTTGTCTCACTCCAGTTTTAATTTCGAATAGCTCTGAGATGTCACCCATGAACAATTATATAGATGTATAACAGGCAGAAGTCACGCGGAGTCAAATCGGGTGAATAAGAGGAATGGTTGAATACCACGATATTGTGTGCGTACTTAGAAATTTTATAGAATCTTTGCTTTTATGTCTTTTCTTTTTTTACACCTTTTTTCTAAGATTTGCTATTTACCGGGTATGGCGGTAAATAATTCTTAATTTTTTTTTAGAGATGGTGTTGAAAACAATGGTCGGTTTGGAGTCTAATCTATTATGTCATTTTGTTGCTACGACGGGAACTTTCAAAACACCAGTGATTTAAACGATTTCGAGTTAGTGTCATATTTTTTTCGTGCGGTAAATTTTTCGTGTGGCAAAAATTTTCTTGTTTAATCAAAAGTAAAACGCGAGTGCAAGGCGTCGTATATTTGTGAAAACTTATGGTAACAGTGCTCTAACGCAGAACGCTTGCGGATGTTGGCTTAGACGTTTCAAAAGTGATGATTTTGACTTGAAAGAGAAAGAACGCCCAGGGAAACCGAAAAAAATTGAAAATTTCGAGTTGCCAATTGAGCATTGTTGGAAAAAGACAATATGCAACCTCAATAAATGACAGAGAGGTTAAATGTTGATCGTCGCACTATTTGTAATTGTCTGCATGCCATGGAAAAGATTCTGAAGGCAAGAAAATGAGTACCACATCAGCTGAAAGACAGACAGATGAAAAAGCAAAAAATGATGTACGAAGTTTTGCTTTCTCGGTATGAAAGAAAGATTTTTTTTGCATCGGATCGTGACTGGAGACCAAAAATTGATATATTTCGAGAACCCAAGGACCCAGAGAACCAGGACAACCATCAACATCAACCGCAAGACCGAATCGCTTTGGAAAAAAGACAATTCTGTGTATTTGGTGGAATCAGAAAGGTGTTCACTACTGTCAACAGCTTCTCGACTACAACGATCATTTCGAAAAAGTTCAGTTATTTTTGGGTGTTTTCTTTTGATGGATCTTGTCGAAAATCACATTCAATGCTACGAAATCCTGCCAAATACTTAAAAAATATACGTGCTCACTGTTTGACAACAGCTGACTTTATTATCGAGTGAAACGAAACGAAAATTAAAAAAAACCCTTTTTTTAAGTTGACCGTTTGTTTTTTCAGGTTTACGTTGACACCACGATATAATCTTTACATCCAATTTTAGCTAAGCATGATTAAATTTGGATGTGATTTCAGAATAGCCGCAAATAAAAAAAATATATTTATAAAACGTGGGTGTTTTATATTGGCTGTGGTATATTAACATGCAAATATTAGAGTGAATTAAATATCTTAAGCTTTTGTAAAGCTGGTTTAAGGGTTTGTATACCGAGAATATTATACAACAATTTTCAATATAAGCCATCCTCAACAATATAAACCCGACATTAAACCTATGTGTTGTTCTACTTATATCAACTCTGACAGAACATTGGAGGTAAGTTTAGTTCAATATAACGTGCGCAAATATATTTGAAATTGAGAACGTAAAAACTTGGAAATATAGTTTTTAATACAATTAAAAACTAAACTGAAAATATCAATATTATTCAAGTTTAAATTTCATACGTTTTAGTGTTGATGCAATTTGTTTAAAAGGAAAAGAATAAACTTTGATTTTGTTCTATTCATTGAAACTTTGTTCGGATAGAAAATGTGCCTGCTAGTGGAAAAAATCAGAATCAGATGGCACAAAGTTTGGGCTGTATGCTGGATGTCGTATGTGTGTGTTTATTCGTTTGTATGTGGTTTGACGTTGTTTTTTCCTCATCATGTAGAGCTCCATCATGTAGAAATCACATATTCTGTCCAACATTTAAAAGAACATCTTGTAATAATTGTGGCAGATTGTTTTGAAGACAGTCTAAATAATTTTCACCTGTTAGTCGACCTAGAAGAAAGAAAGGTCCATTTACTACGCCAGCCCAAACATTTACTGAAAATCTGTGCTAAAAATGGGTTCTTTTTACAGCATGCAAATTTTCTACTGCCCAGACATAGTTGTTGTAAATTATTTACTCTATATCTTGTAAATGTGATCTGCTTGATAGCCAAAATAAATTTGGTAAAATTTTCATTTCTATTCTACCGATGTAAAAGGCACTAACAAAATTCAACTCTTATAGGATAATCTTCGGGTTGTAACGCTTGTACCCGTTGATAATGATAGGGATAAAATTGTACTTATCGTATAGTCTTCCAATTACTATGACCAACTTTAACTTAACCTGCTATATAATTTCTAAAAATTCTTCCTCACTCTCTACCACCACGTGGAGGAGGTCTCCTCATTATATCTTCAAGTAAACTGTGTCGCCAAGTTTTGTAACTAAATTTATAAACGTCAGTGGAGCCGAATGATTTCTAAAGCTGGTTCCCCATCAATACAAATTTGCGTTATGCGGGCCGTATGTGTTGTATGTGGTGTGCCTGCGTAGCAATACAGACGCTATGACACACAAAATCACACACATATTGTCATCGGACAGCACGCACACGAACCATCTTTTGTCCACCAGATAAATCTAAGAAATTATTCCAGTAAATTCAACACACACGCACAATTTTATTGGTGTGGACCTAGCTTTAAAGGAAACCTTTCCGCTTACAAACGACATGCTGCTGCTAAAGTTTTTTTGCACTCCCTATAAGCACATAATGTTATTTATGTGCACTAGTTTATTGTTTTCATAAAAATGTGACATTTTAATAGCATAAAGTACTTAACATTGCCTAAGATCGCAAAATTACTACTATATATATATATATATATATATATATATATATATATATATATATATATATATATATATACATATATATATATATATATATATATATATATATATATATATATATATATATATATATATATATATATTATTATTATTATTATTCACGTATGGGCCCGGGTGGACCACGCGAAGTACAATTAGAGGCGTTTGTTGTTGTTAACCTTCCTTTGCGCCCATACTAATTTCGTTCTTTCGCTATGAGCTTTTTTTCTTTCGTCAGACCAAGTTGTTCCAGTCTTCCTACATTTTTCTCTCTGGCCAACCTTCCAAACGTCAACCTTGTGTCTGAAACAGCCTCTATCCTGAATTTCACTTTGTGTAATATTTGCTGATCTTAGGTCCTCTTTAATTGCAGAAATCCATTTAATTATTTCTACTTTAGCTCTACTCCTATTTTTATAAAATTCGACTATTTGTCTAGTTAGCCTTCTAGGATTCTCATATCGCTATGTATCTCTGTGTATTGTTTGATTTCTTGGTTTTCTCGAAGTCGGTATGTTGTGCTATTTATTTGTTTGGGCCCTAGGATTTTTCTTATGATTTTTCTTTCCTTCTTTTCAATGTCCTCGATGTCCCTCTTTCTATTCAAAATGAGCGTTTCTGCCCTATATAGATATTCTGGCTTAATAACTGTGTTGTAATGTCTCAGTTTTGTGTTTTTTGATAGGCATTTTTTGTTGTAAATATTTTGTGAAAGTCTCAATGCCGTTTCCATTTTTTGACATCTACCCTTATTGGCCGCTTTTTCCAACCCATTTTCCATGATTATTTCACCCAAATATTTGAATTCAGAGACTCGTCTGATGTTACCATATTTTGTTTTTAGAAATGGTGTTCTTAGTCTGTTGCAAGTCATGCATTGTGTCTTTTCAAAGGAAATTTGGAGTCCTACCTTTTCTGCTGTTTCTTTTAGAATTTCAATCTGTTTCTGTGCCGTTAATACATCTTGAGACAAAATTGCTAGATCATCAGCAAACGCCAGACAATCAATTTTGATGTTGGTTCTCCCCAGTTTAATGGGCTGGTCAATATTCAGGGCCGACTTTTTTTCACGCCATTCCTGTATTACTTTTTCTAGAACACAGTTAAATAAGAGTGGCGAGGGTCCATCCCCTTGTCTCACTCCAGTTTTAATTTCGAAGGGCTCTGAGATGTCACCCATGAATTTAACTTTTGACCTTGTGTTAGTTAATGTTGCTTTAATAATTGCCAGCGTTTTCAGATCTAGTCCTTGTTCTTTCAAGATTCGGAATAAAGATTCGGTTTATAGAATCATATGCTTTTTTGAAATCCACAAATGTACAGACGAGATTTTTATTGTACAGTTTTTGATGTCTTAGAATCAACTTTAGATTCAGGATCTGTTCAGGGCAGGATCTGCCCGGTCGAAAACCCGCCTGATATTCACCAATGTTCGGTTCTAACTGTCCCTGTGCTCGGTCTAGTAGACATTGAGATAGAATCTTGTAACAAACTGGGAGAAGAGATATCCCTCTATAGTTGTTTACATCCGTTCTATCTCCTTTCTTGTGTAGTGGATGGATTAGAGCATCTTTCCAATCTTCCGGAATCCGTTCGGTTCGCCAAACTTCTTGTAGAATTTTGGTTATTTCGTTGATTGTACCTGGACCAGCGGATTTCAAAAGTTCAGCAGTGATTCCATCTTCACCAGAAGCTTTGTTATTTTTAAGCCGCTTGATTTGCCTAATTATTTCATCTTCATTCGGTGGTAATGAATCTGGGTTTGTTTGTTTAGGGTTTAGTGTTGGTAATTTGTTTAAAGGCTCAGGACAGTTTAGTATTTGTTCAAAATATTTCGCAAGTTCTTTGCAATTGTCTTGGTTATTTAGAGCTAATTGTCCATTTTCCTTTTGGAAGCAAATACTTTTGGGTTGATAGCCTGTTAATTTAGTTTTAAATGTTTTGTAAAAGTTTCGGGTGTTATTTTTTTGGAAATCTTTTTTTTATATTTTATATTATATATATATATATATATATATATATATATATATATATATATATATATATATATATATATATTTCTAAATCATTCCGGATGTCGATCCGTTGATCCTGTGAAGAGTCACGACGTTTCGCCAAAATCGCATATGGCATTTTCAAATGTTACCCACTTCGACTGAAGAGTCTAACTGACGTGCGCCGGTCGTTGGGTGCGTTTCTATAGCCGGCCGTCCACAAAAGCGACTGCGCAGATTATATCGGGGTAGTTCGGGAGCATTTGCGGCGCTCGGCAACGCTGTCGGGCGACCGTTTATTGATTTTTCTACCTCGTGGCTACGTTGCCACGTTTTTTCTTTTTTCAGAAGGGATTTCCATACTTTTGGAATGTTGCGAGCGTTGTTTCGCGTACTCGGCTCATCTCTTTCTTCTATTTCAAGGGCTTCTCTGATTGTTCGGACCTTGTAGTTTTCAATATTCGCTATTTATTTGGCTCCTTCAAAATTGATTTTATGCCCTGTATGTAGATGGTGCTGGAACAGAGCGGAAGTGGTTTGTTTTTTAAGTCGTTTTTATGTTCTTGTATTCTGGCCGATATTCGTCTGTTTGTTTGTCCTATGTATGCTCTGTTGCAGTCAGAACAAGATATACTATATATCATAAGTATACAAGATATACTTTTGATTTTCCAGTCTAATGGATCGACACCCGGAATGTTTTAGAAATATTAAATGTAACAAGATCGCAACATTACTAAAGATAAAAAGGAATAAAACAATTGTTTACTTTGTTAGCTATCACTTTTATAAAGTAAAAAATTGTTTTATTCCTTTTTAAAAAATGAACTATCACAAAGTAACGGACAAATCAATCAATAATTATTAAAGATATTATTTGTAGGCCTTTCTTTATATTTACTAACAAAAGATACATAGTTATAGACCTACGGCACTTTACAGCTATTTTTAGTAGTGGTGGGACATCTGCTTACAAAGAAACCGACAACATTTAAAAAAAAAATCTATTCTTGCGGCATTTAAAAATATATCTACCCGTCGCAACATATTCAGTGTTTGTTTTCCTTCCCTCCTAACTAAATTAAGAGATTAAATAAATGAGTGAGTTTGGCTTTACCAATTCATCACTGGATGATTGCTTGGTATCAATTTAAATTTTGATTTCGATCGTTCATATAAACCTTTTGCAATGCTTATTGTAGGCACGGCAAATCTGAGACCCCACAGATTATATGCAGTAAAAATACATCATTCTATGAAAATTACAATGTACCTTGTTGTATTTCTTATCAGATGAGTAAAATCTATTTATCTGCAAGAATAGGACAACAACCTAATAGACACAGCAACGCATGTTTAAAATGTATCTAGAAAGTTCAAACAGTGGACGTTTCATGACAGTGTATTTATCCATATTGCTGTGGCAACTGTAAACCTTTTAAAGAAAATAACATAATTCTAAGACATCCACCAAATTCACCCGATTTTAGGATGAGTGATTTTTGGTTTTTCTTTAATTTCCAAACGAAACGAGGAATGTGAATATTCCTCTTTGCCATTGATGTGGATGCACCACAATTTCTTTTTTTTTTTTTTATTTATAAAACATCCCTGAGGAAGTTTTCCAAAATTACAATTTGACCAAAGTTGATCAATGAGTAATGTTGTACAAACCTAAGTTACTACAAAAGAAAAGGTAATTTTAAGAACTTACTCACTAGTATCCCTTAAATTAAATCCAATAACTTAATTATACCAATATTAACGTATACACCAGCACTATGCTCTGCTTTTTTACTAACAAACATTCAAACCAACTCAAAGGGTTTGGTCCTCTTAAGTCTTCTGATTTGACTTGCACTATCAAGGAGCTGGATGGCCTCGACATTGACGTGCTGAAGAAGTCGCTGCTCGTGACTCTGGGCAAATCTGCTAATGGTCTGGGTAACGGTGTCCATTTCCAAGTCCCTATGGAGGTCACTGTTTCTGAAATACCAAGGGGCATTTGCAATGTTCCTTAGTACTTTGTTTTGGAATCGCTGGATTATTTCCAAGTTGTTCTTGTTGTTTGGACAAGAGTACTTTGTTGTAGACTGATAGAGGGGAATTTCGTCCAAGCAGCCAATACATTTTTCTAAATTTGATGTCAAGTTCTTCTTTTTTCTTTTTGACATGAGCCCTCCAGCGTAGCTTGGCATCTAATGTTATACCCAAATATTTTGCTGTATTAGCATATGGTACTTGGATATTATTTATACTAACGGGGATATGTTGATTTCTTTTGTTCGTGAAATTAATATGGGCGGATTTAGACTCATTTAATTTAATTCGCCATTGCTTAGTCCAGTTGTTAATTTTATTAACTGAGGTTTGCAGGTTTATTGCCGCTTCTTCGTGGTCTACGCCTACAGCCATAATAGCAGTATCGTCAGCAACTGTTGCTATCGTGTCTGGGTCTAATTCAGGAATATCACTGGTATATAATAGGTAAAGGACTGGTCCCAATACACTACCTTGCGGTACTCCTGCTTTAATATTTTTTAGTTCAGAGTATGCATCTTCCTGTTTAACTCTGAAATATCTATCTGAGATATAAGACTTTAATAATTGCGCAAACTGTTTAGGCAAAAGCTTGTTTAATTTGTAGTTGAGGCCCTCATGCCACACTTTATCGAAGGCTTGGGCCACATCGAGAAATACGGTAGAACAATTTTTTTTTTTCTTCCAGTGACTTTTCAATTATATTTGTTATCCTATGGACCTGGTCTATAGTTGAGTGGCTTTCTCTAAATCCAAACTGATGGTCTGGAATTATGTTTTTATCTTCAATGATTGGCTTCAATCTTTTAAGGAATATTTTTTCAAACAGTTTTGAAATAACAGGTAGCAAGGAGATTGGCCTGTAAGATGAAACTTCATTCGGTGGTTTTCCGGGTTTTGGGATCATTATCATTTCTGCTACTTTCCATATCTTAGGTACATACTTTAATCTAAAAGATGCATTTATAAGATATGTAAGTTTTACTATAGCTTTACGAGGAAGCTGTTTCATGACTTCTCCCGTGATTAAGTCAAACCCTGGGGCTTTTTTTGTGTTGATGTTTTCTTCAATTTCTGATGCAATTTCTTTTGGGGTAACAGGTCTTATGTCACTTTCTTCTTGGGCAACATTTTGCCAGTCGAGTATGTTTTCACCTTCATTTGGCTGGAAAGTCCCTTCTAAATATTCAGAATATCTGTTAGCTTTTTGTAAATTGCTTTTTGCCCATGTTCCATCTGCATTTTTAATTGGTGGATTCTGCAGGATTGGTCTTTTTAGTGTTTTGGTAGCTTTCCATAGTGAATAGTCAGTTTTACTGTGATTTGACAGTTTACTTAGGTAGTTACTTATAGTATAATTTTAATTTTTTTGTATATCCCTTTTCAGTTGCTTTGTTGCATTATTTAATCTAGTTTTATCTGCTGGCGATCTAGATTGATGCCATATTCTTCTAAGCCTTCTTTTTTCGGTTATGAGTTCTTTTATTTCTCTGGGGTAGTTATTGCCTTTGGTTCTAGGAGTAATATTAGGTGTGTTATCCCATGCAGCCCTTTGGATAACGTTTAAAAATGTTTCCGCTTCATTGTCGAGTTGTTCTTCATTTCTTAAGTGGACTCTCAAGTCTACCGTTTCTTCAAGTTGAAGTTTAAAACTCTGCCAGTCAGTCAGTCGATTTGTCAATATAGGAGGAGTTTCCTTCTGTATGATGCTATCACTTAAGATCAGAAGAATGGGAGAGTGATTAGAGTTCATATCCCATGCCTCGTCCACACCACAATTTCTTAACCATCATAACGTGTTACGTCATATGTTCTTACGTTCAAATATACGTTTACCATTTAAGTTCCAACGTTTTAACATCCTCAGTATAATGCAATTAGTCCAACTATGCAAAATAAGTGGCTTTGATCTCATTATTTGAAGTGTTTTGTTATATCGCAAACCATCTATTCAGGCTTGTGAAGCGGCAGAAATTGCCAGGAGACAAATCTGGCGATAGGATGCATGTGGAAGCACCTGGAAGCGTCAGCCATGGATTTTTCTAGCAGTAATCCAAGACTGTGTTCGTAGTGGAAATTTAGTCTGAATAACACCCTTTAGTCTGATGCCACGTAAAGAAAAGTCATACTTGCAGTACACAGTTTGTTGGAAAAATAACACAACTCTTTAAATTGACAAAAACAAACAATTAGTTATTTCGACAGTTTCTTGGACTTGTCTAACACTGCCATAAAACATTCCTTTCATGGCCACTTTGAGTTTCGGGAACATCAAATCGTTACACGGAGATAAATCAGGCGAATACGGAGGTTGTGCAGTACACAGACTTGTTTTTCGCCAAAAATTAGCGAACATCGACAGTCCTGCGAGATGATGAGGGTTCCCGGCGTTTTCTATTCGGTCCTCACTCTTCCACAAACTCTCCATAACATTTAGATAATATTCACCAGTGTTATTTTGACTCTGTGGAACAAATACTCAATGTATAATACCTAATGTATAATACCAATGTATAATAATAAAAAAGTCGTTTTACCATGCTTGAAGCAAAAATTAGTGTTCACTCTTTGTTCCATAAAGTTTTTGTGAGGAAGTGACAAAAGGTACTGTCACTCTAAGAGCTATAACTTGATAATACGTTGATCAATTCTAGTGATGGTAGTCTCGTTTTATAGAGGATATATACAGCTTTCAGATTATGTACTGTATGAAGAGCTGGCGCTAATAGTTTTCATTGAATTTAAAAGTTCTGCTATTTCTCCGACATACTGTGTATATCATAATCATCTGGTCATAACTTAAGTCATCTATGTACCAGGTCGACAACTTTTCGGATGATTCTCACCTAATATGATAATTCCCGAAAGTTTTCAACTAATCTAAATGAGCTATTTAGCCAGACTTCCATACATTTGTATTTAGATTTCCAACTAAATTCATTAGAAAGTTGTAGAAACAATCCCTGGAGCTTTTAAGAAGCACCCATTAAATTTTATTAGTTCGATAATGCCACCTTCCACCTTAATGCGTCCTGTTTGGGTGCAAACGAGGTCTTGAACAGTAATCTGGTCTCAAATTTCGATTTACAACAAAAGAGGGAGATGCCGGAATTATACAAATGTATGCGACGTTTAAGAACTCTTTGAATATTTAAACGAAATCAAAATCTACACCGTCATCAACTGGTTAGAAGGGTGTTTTTGCAAATCCGAATAAGAATATTTTATTGAAAAGTGAATTTGAAAATTTAAAGTTTCCCTTTATTTTTTTGGTGACATTGACATAATTTTCGATATTATCATTTCGGAAGATGATATTGTAGTGAAGCCATAAATTCTGCACCTAACTGTGAAGGCGCGCTTCTTATACAAATCTTATACATTTATTACGAATGCAATTAAACGGTCTCCATGTGTAATTGCTGTAGTTTAGAAAGAATCATCTGTGGTCCAAAAACAACCAGAAAAGAGAAGCTGTCCATAAAAAACGGGACTTGTACGCGAGTATAGTTTTGTTTTTTATTATTGAACCATATGTTTATCCATTAAAAAAAAATATTTCAGTTATCCTGGATATATGTAGAGAAATTTTGTTTGCATTAAAAGTTAAGTCATAGTTTCATTAATATCCCTACCAAAAATGATAATCCTACACCAAAAAATAAATATGACACTGCAAAATAGAGTCTGCAACTCTATATTTTGATATTTTTTACAAAAGAGGGATATCGGTAAAACTATTGTGTTTAGGTATAGGACATGTTTTACGAAATATGTCTACAATCTATAGCAATACCTAAAAATGGATGAACATATAGGGTGTTCGATAAGAAAAAACACAACTATAGCCCGCCATGGTTTTGTGACATACCTTTTATAAATAAAATGAACTTTAAATTATGCAGCCTATCTAGTTGTACAAGTCTTATAATTAAACTTTTTCTTCTAGCCATTATCAATATATTAACCGATATCGTATTATTGGGACAGTGTATATATATATATATATATATATATATATATATATATATATATATATATATATATATATATATATATATATATATATATATATGTATATACAGTCAATTGAATCACGTGTACGTTTGGTACTTTTTCGCTCACCGAGGTTAAAAAGTTGGACATTTGCAGCGACGCAAACGAGCATTTCTGGAGTACAACACTAAAAAATCTCCAGAAAGTCAACAGCTTATTGACGGGACTAGAAAACAGACCGCAAAGGTTATCAGGCAAACTAAGAGGAAGTTCATGAAGGAATAACTAGACTCTATAGAGGAGAATTTCCGCAATTATAACACAATTTTGCAACAATATTCCCCAAGGAAAATTGTATCCATACCCACTCAGAATCACCACCACCAACACAGGAAGAAATCCATAGGTACATACGCAAACTAAAGAATAACAGGTCATCTGGTGAAGATGGTATCACCGTGGAACTATTGAAAAACCTCCGACCAAATTCACTGCAGGAACTTACTCAAATTATCACGAACATATGGCAAACAGGAAAGTTATCAGATGAATGGAAATGTGCTCTTATCCACCCGCTGCACCAGAAGGGAGACAGAACAGATGTGAACAACTACAGAGGAATCTCCTTACTACAAGTCACTTACAAAATCCTCTCAGCGTGCCTTCTCCAGGAACACAAGAACAATTAGAACACAAAATTGGCGAGTACCAGGCAGGCTTTCGCCCTGGTCGCTCATGCACGGAACAAATATTTAACCTAAAAACAATACTGAAATACAAAGCTATCAGGAACGTCCCAATCATTTGCACTATCATGGACTTCAAGAAAGCATACGACTGCATCGACCGAACATCTTTGTTCAACATCCTAGAAGAACAAGAACTCGACCCTAAAACACTGCGATTGATCAATTAGACACTGACTGATACAATTTCTAAAGTAAAATTTATGGGAGAAATTTCCGAACCCTTCCTGATTAAAACTGGAGTACGCCAAGGAGATGGGTTATTCCCACCCCTCTTCAACCTTGTCCTGGACAAAGTCTTAAGGGAACGGGAAAAGGAACTGAAAAATCAAGGACACTGGAAACCAATACGACTCGGACGATCCAAAAACAACATAAAAATATCATGCCTGGCCTTCGCAGATAACCTAGCCATACTCGGAGACAATGAAAAAAGGACAACTAAACAGATCGAAGTCTTCAAGGAATATGTACAGGCCTACAAATCTTTCAAAAAACCGAATTCTTCTGCTCAAAATTAGATGTCCAAAATTTGAACACCAAATACGGCAAAATAAATAGAGTCACTCACTTCATGTACCTGGGCGAGATCCTCGAACCCACAGGAGGAGAGAAGATAGCACAGAAGACTCGATTACAGAAGTTGAAGAGGGTATACGGCATAACACACTATCTACAATAAGAAATGCCTATCCGCACACGCAAAAATAACACACTACAACAGTAATCAAACCAGAAGTACTATACGCAAGCGAGACACTTACACTTCATACAAAAAGCGGCATAATTATAAAAAACGTAAAATTATGAGGAAAATTCTCGGCCCAAAACTGACAGAGGAAGGATACAGACTACATTCTCCAAAGACCACAGAGAGAATGTCCAACGTAGCGGCGGACATAAGAAAAAGAAGGTTGAAATTCTATGGACATATCAGTAGACTCCCACCGACAAGACTCACCAACAGAATTATTACATGCATACAAGGAGTCAAGTCAACATTACAGTGGATCACACAAGTCAGAGCTGATCTGGGAAAGGCACAAATGGGTCCGACAGAGATTGAGGATAGAAGAACGTACAGAAACAAAATACATATGTGGAACGTTGCATCAGAGAGCGAAGTTTCGAGGAGATCGGGAACAAAGTGGACAGAGGAGAGAAAGAGAATCAACGGAGAAAGCATAAGAGAGGTGCGGAGGATCAGAAAGAACACTCGAAAATGAGTCTCGCGAATGTTAAAAAATAAAACCGCAAGAACTTGATGATTAGAAGTTTTTTCCTCTTTTAACTTTTTATGTTACTTTCTGGCTCACCGAGGTTAAAAAGTTGGACATTTCAAAAAAGTTTTTTATATTCAATTATCTCTTAAGTAAGAAATAAAATAACGAAAACTTAATTTCTCTTTGATTGTTTTTCAATAAACTACACACTAATGTACAAGGGCAGAACTTATAGCAGGACTATGTATGACGTACATGAAGCAGGATAATTCGTAAATTATGTTAACGTTCAGTAAACTGCTTCAAATAAAACCGATACGCTACTGACTTAAAGGGGTGTATTTTTGATGGACCTAAAACTATTTTCAAATCTTAAAAAAAACGAGAACTACATCCACTATAAACTCTATTCGGAGAACAGTATAATACATGGAATTCGGGTTTGAAACAGGCACAGTGCCTTGTAAAATTAGAAACGAGCCCTGGATATTAACTTTTATAGGGGTTGCTTGTTTACGAAATTGTCCAGGGCGGGTTTAAAAAGATACTTGAATGTAAATTTTAGAAATCTTTCGGTTATATTCCTCTATCTGATCCCTTAAAAGGCCCTGAATATAATTAATTAACTAACTCTGAAATTATGTGTAAGGAAGGACATTAAACATAAAAGAAATCAAAGGAAAAGATTAAAGAGGCATGATATCGATTAATTGATTTTATTAATAGTTTATTAGTTGATAAATGAGTTTTCTCAAATAAAATATTCAAGTCTTATTCGTGTGTTATATTTAATCCTAAATAGACTATAAGTTTTAACGAACCTATTTATATTTATTGCTTGATATTTAAGCTAACTGAACTGTGTTTGTATTGAGCAGAAGGGAGTATTTTATTGCCTGAGTAAGTACGTACCAAAGCAAGAGATCAGTTAATAATCTGGCCTGACAAATATTTTTTTGCAAATTTCGACTTTATTCATCAATATATTCTCCTTGAAGAGCAACAGAATCATTCCAACGCGTTTCGACGCACTTTTTGAGATCTGAGAACAGAAAATGGTCACGGGGGGCCAGATCTGGAGAAAATGGTGGACGAGGAAGCAATTCGAGGTGCAATTTAGCTATCGTTGTAAAGGATTTGCGATACTGTGCATTGTCTTGGTGACATGGACCTCTATCGAGATAATCAATGCACGAATATCTCATGCGCATCCCAAAATTCAGAGGCCTTAACCTTGCCTGCTGGTGGTTGTGTTTTTGGTTGGTTTGGATGGATTTACCGGCGACTGTCTACTAAGTTGATTGCCCATTTGAGTCCGGGGTGTAGTGACGGATCCATGTTTCACTCATTGTCAGATACCGCATGAAAAAATCCTTTTTATTTCGCTTAAATAGCTACAAACATTGTACAGAATCATCAATACGGTGTTGTTTTTGGTCCGTTGCGAGCAAACACGATACTCATTTCGATAGCAACTTACGCATTCCCAAATATTCACCCCAAATGGTGTAAACACTTTCTTTCGACATCTTTATGATATCAGCTATCTTCTCCAGCTTTACTTTACGGTTTTGCGAAATAATTTTGTGAATTTTTCTGATGTTCTTTGATGTAATCATGATATTTGGACGTCCAGAGCGTTCAGTCTCATCGGTGCTTGTACAGCCACGTTTAAATTCAGCACACCAATCAATTATGGTTGATTTTCCTGTGGCAGAATCCCGGTAATGTTTATCAAGCCATTGTTTTGCCTCAGCGGTATTTTCCTTCACCAAAAGCAATGCTTAATCAACTCACAAAATTCTTTTTTGTTTCACTCAGAAACAAATAGACAGATTGTTATGAAATTTTGGCACATGATATTTGAACGTTGGCACAATCGACCAGTGGTAATGATTTTTAGTAAGTGATGTCATCTATATATCAGACCGAGAACTTATTGACCGATGTATTAGTGTTGAAATACCTTGTATGACAAAGAAATTCCTACCTCCATGTCCTTGTTATGTATGTCCTTGTTATGTATGCAGTACGTATATATAGGATATGTAGGACGCAGTTAATGTAGAGGGGTAAGGGGCTAAGGGGCTCTGCGTGTAAAAACCGGAACCCGTTGACCAAGGTATGTTAATCCCTACAGAAAAGTCCCCGATCCTCCAGGATAAATGAGTTGGGAGTGGGGAGTCGCACCTCGAAAAACAATTGTTGCAACGAACGAAATATGGGTTTGAGATTCGATATATGAAACATGAAAACCTTACATCACCGTGCAGCCTCATTGACCCTTTTGGACACGAATTTCCGACATTTTTGTCGTCAATTCTCAGTTCTTTTGTACAAAAATGAAAACCTTTGTTGCAATATCATCTCTGACATGCTGGAGATCGATTCGGCTAGAGGCGAAGCTTCAAAGAGGTCAAGGCTCACAATGGGCTATAGCAACACAGGAAACATTCAACAAGACAATACAACCACAAAAACAACAAGAAGTTTTTAGGCTTCTTCGCTAAACTGAAGAGCTAAACTCTTCGCTAAACTGACCCGTCGGGACGAAAGCATACCGAAAAGTTGAATCCATAAAAACTGTAATAGTTTGGTACTTGTTTGGCCTTTGGCTCGTCTCATCACTCCAGGAAGAGCGTGTTTGTGAAACCTGACAGCACTGACAAATTTTGTGCTTGGCTCTTCCGAAGTTTCACAAAGTTGCGCTCTGGCGGTGATAATTTTCACAGTGCCTTTTTCTTTGCAAACTGAACAAGAACATATCAAATGTTTATGACCTAGAAACAGCTCAATAAGCAGGCGAGTATCGTACTCAAGGTTGTACTAAACTTTATTTATGTTACTTTCTGGCTCACCGAGGTTAAAAAGTTGGACATTTCAAAAAAGTTTTTTATTTTCAATGATCTCTTAAGTAAGAAATAAAATAACGAAAACTTAATTTCTCTTAGATTGTTTTTCAATAAACTGCACACTAATGTACAAGGGCAGAACTTATAGCAGGGCTATGTATGACGTACATGAAGCAGGATAATTCGTAAATTATGTCAACGTTCAGTAAACTGCTTCAAATAAAACCGATACGCTACTGACTTAAAGGGGTGCATTTTTGATGGACCTAAAACTATTTTCAAATCTAAAAAAAAACAAGAAATACATCCACTATCAACTCTATTCGGAGAACAGTATAATACATGGAATTCGGGTTTGAAACAGGCACAGTGCCTTATAAAATTAGAAACGAGCCCTGGATATTAACTTTTATAGGGGTTGCTTGTTTACGAAATTGTCCAGGGCGGGTTTAAAAAGATACTTGAATGTAAATTTTAGAAATCTTTCGGTTATATTCCTCTATCTGATCCCTTAAAAGGCCCTGAATATAATTAATTAACTAACTCTGAAATTATGTGTAGGGAAGGACATTAAACATAAAAGGAATCAAAGGAAAATATTAAAGAGGCATGATATCGATTAAAAATGAAAACCTTTGTTGCAATATCATCTCTGACATGCTGGAGATCGATTCGGCTAGAGGCGAAGCTTCAAAGAGGTCAAGGCACAGGAACACAGAAACACAGGAAACATTCAACAAGACAATACAACCACAAAAACAACAAGAAGTTTTTAGGCTTCTTCGCTAAACTGAAGAGCTAAACTCTTCGCTAAACTGACCCGTCGGGACGAAAGCATACCGAAAAGTTGAGTCCATAAAAACTGTCATAGTTTGGTACTTGTTTGGCCTTTGGCTCGTCTCATCACTCCAGGAAGAGCGTGTTTGTGAAACCTGACAGCACTGACAAATTTTGTCCTTGGCTCTTCCGAAGTTTCACAAAGTTGTGCTCTGGCGGTGATAATTTTCACAGTGCCTTTTTCTTTGCAAACTGAACAAGAACATATCAAATGTTTATGACCTAGAAACAGCTCAATAAGCAGGCGAGTATCGTACTCAAGGTTGTACTAAACTTTATTTATGTTACTTTCTGGCTCACCGAGGTTAAAAAGTTGGACATTTCAAAAAAGTTTTTTATTTTCAATGATCTCTTAAGTAAGAAATAAAATAACGAAAACTTAATTTCTCTTAGATTGTTTTTCAATAAACTGCACACTAATGTACAAGGGCAGAACTTATAGCAGGGCTATGTATGACGTACATGAAGCAGGATAATTCGTAAATTATGTCAACGTTCAGTAAACTGCTGCAAATAAAACCGATACGCTACTGACTTAAAGGGGTGCATTTTTGATGGACCTAAAACTATTTTCAAATCTAAAAAAAAAAACAAGAAATACATCCACTATCAACTCTATTCGGAGAACAGTATAATACATGGAATTCGGGTTTGAAACAGGCACAGTGCCTTGTAAAATTAGAAACGAGCCCTGGATATTAACTTTTATAGGGGTTGCTTGTTTACGAAATTGTCCAGGGCGGGTTTAAAAAGATACTTGAATGTAAATTTTAGAAATCTTTCGGTTATATTCCTCTATCTGATCCCTTAAAAGGACCTGAATATAATTAATTAACTAACTCTGAAATTATGTGTAGGGAAGGACATTAAACATAAAAGAAATCAAAGGAAAAGATTAAAGAGGCATGATATCGATTAATTGATTTTATTAATAGTTTATTAGTTGATAAATGAGTTTTCTCAAATAAAATATTCAAGTCTTATTCGTGTGTTATATTTAATCCTAAATAGACTATAAGTTTTAACGAACCTATTTATATTTATTGCTTGATATTTAAGCAAACTGAACTGTGTTTGTATTGAGCAGAAGGGAGTATTTTATTGCCTGAGTAAGTACGTACCAAAGCAAGAGATCAGTTAATAATCTGGCCTGACAAATATTTTTTTTGAAAATTTCGACTTTATTCATCAATATATTCTCCTTGAAGAGCAACAGAATCATTCCAACGCGTTTCGACGCACTTTTTGAGATCTGAGAACAGAAAATGGTCACGGGGGGCCAGATCTGGAGAAAATGGTGGACGAGGAAGCAATTCGAGGTGCAATTTAGCTATCGTTGTAAAGGATTTGCGATACCGTGCATTGTCTTGGTGACATGGACCTCTATCGAGATAATCAATGCACGAATATCTCATGCGCATCCCAAAATTCAGAGGCCTTAACCTTGCCTGCTGGTGGTTGTGTTTTTGGTTGGTTTGGATGGATTTACCGGCGACTGTCTACTAAGTTGATTGCCCATTTGAGTCCGGGGTGTAGTGACGGATCCATGTTTTACTCATTGTCAGATACCGCATGAAAAAATCCTTTTTATTTCGCTTAAATAGCTACAAACATTGTACAGAATCATCAATACGGTGTTGTTTTTGGTCCGTTGCGAGCAAACACGATACTCATTTCGATAGCAACTTACGCATTCCCAAATATTCACCCCAAATGGTGTAAACACTTTCTTTCGACATCTTTATGATATCAGCTATCTTCTCCAGCTTTACTTTACGGTTTTGCGAAATAATTTTGTGAATTTTTCTGATGTTCTTTGATGTAATCATGATATTTGGACGTCCAGAGCGTTCAGTCTCATCGGTGCTTGTACAGCCACGTTTAAATTCAGCATACCAATCAATTATGGTTGATTTTCCTGTGGCAGAATCCCGGTAATGTTTATCAAGCCATTGTTTTGCCTCAGCGGTATTTTTCACAGTGCCTTTTTCTTTGCAAACTGAACAAGAACATATCAAATGTTTATGACCTAGAAACAGCTCAATAAGCAGGCGAGTATCGTACTCAAGGTTGTACTAAACTTTATTTATGTTACTTTCTGGCTCACCGAGGTTAAAAAGTTGGACATTTCAAAAAAGTTTTTTATATTCAATGATCTCTTAAGTAAGAAATAAAATAACGAAAACTTAATTTCTCTTAGATTGTTTTTCAATAAACTACACACTAATGTACAAGGGCAGAACTTATAGCAGGACTATGTATGACGTACATGAAGCAGGATAATTCGTAAATTATGTCAACGTTCAATAAACTGCTTCAAATAAAACCGATACGCTACTGACTTAAAGGGGTGCATTTTTGATGGACCTAAAACTATTTTCAAATCTAAAAAAAAACAAGAAATACATCCACTATCAACTCTATTCGGAGAACAGTATAATACATGGAATTCGGGTTTGAAACAGGCACAGTGCCTTATAAAATTAGAAACGAGCCCTGGATATTAACTTTTATAGGGGTTGCTTGTTTACGAAATTGTCCAGGGCGGGTTTAAAAAGATACTTGAATGTAAATTTTAGAAATCTTTCGGTTATATTCCTCTATCTGATCCCTTAAAAGGCCCTGAATATAATTAATTACCTAACTCTGAAATTATGTGTAGGGAAGGACATTAAACATAAAAGGAATCAAAGGAAAAGATTAAAGAGGCATGATATCGATTAAAAATGAAAACCTTTGTTGCAATATCATCTCTGACATGCTGGAGATCTATTCGGCTAGAGGCGAAGCTTCAAAGAGGTCAAGGCTCACAATGGGCTATAGCAACGCAGGAAACATTCAACAAGACAATACAACCACAAAAACAACAAGAAGTTTTCAGGCTTCTTCGCTAAACTGAAGAGACCCGTAGGGACGAAAGCATACCGAAAAGTTGAATCCATAAAAACTGTCATAGTTTGGTACTTGTTTGGCCTTTGGCTCGTCTCATCACTCCAGGAAGAGCGTGTTTGTGAAACCTGACAGCACTGGCAAATTTTGTGCTTGGCTCTTCCGAAGTTTCACAAAGTTGCGCTCTGGCGGTGATAATTTTCACAGTGCCTTTTTCTTTGCAAACTCAACAAGAACATATCAAATGTTTATGACCTAGAAACAGCTCAATAAGCAGGCGAGTATCGTACTCAAGGTTGTACTAAACCAAAACCGACTTGCTTTTTTAGTATTAATATTATTTTGAGCTATTATTCACTTAAAAATAATTTCCAATATGCCTTTAGAGTCGTTCAAAATGCTGTAAATAACAACATATTTGAATAAACTAACAACTACCACTTAAAAAAAGCTACAAAAATGGCCGTTAAAATTTTTAAACCAATCTAAACGAGGTGTTTAACAAGAATGCGATGCCATAACATTCAGAATTACACCTAAATTCGTTTGAAAGTTGTAGGAGCAACCCCCGGGGGCTTTTAAGAAGCACCCATTAGATTTTATTGCTTTGATAATACCACCTGAACGCGACCGTACGTCCTGTTTTGTTTTAAACGAGGCTTTAAACTCTATACTGGTCTTTAACTTCGATTTACCACAAAAAAGGGAGATGCGGGAATTATACAAATATTCTTTAGAAAATACTTAGTATACATATTTGAATAAAACTGGAAATATATATACTGTAAAACAAATCTCGAACATAAAAACTGATTCCGGTTTTGCTTGTTTATGTTTTATGTGTGCTATTGTAAAAAATCTGGCGAAACCTTTGAATATAATACTACAGGAAAGATCATATGAATTTATACTGCGTAGGGCAGTATAAATAAAAACAAGAAACTGATAAAAGTTTACAGTTGTTTAAAACAATAATTTATTGTATAATTATCGTTACAATATAAAATTAATGAAGACTTACTAGATACGGCAGAGAAACGTAAAAAAATTAAATTAATTTAGAAACATCTATTTTATCAAAGAGTAAAGTGTCTTTTATGTGGTCAATACGACAAAAAGGTATTAAGAAATTGGAATATCCTGTTATAAAATCAAATCATTTCCAAAAATTGGTTAGGTAATCAGTTGCAGTTTGCACAGATTTGATGTTCATATTAAAATTAGGTTAGTTAAAAACAAAACAAAGTTTTATTACAAAATTTTTTTCACAATACACCAAAACACTATTTTTATATTCTGGACGCACGTTTCGCTAACCATGTTAGCATCATCAGCAAATGATTAAAACTAAATTCTTATTACTACTACTATTGCTTTTCCTGTGTGTCAAGTTGACCCTGAGGCCCTTACTTTTGTTCTCTTGTTATCGATTACAACTGTTTCGCGTCAGTCGCAATCTGGGTTTTATGCGCCGTCCTTTTGGCGCGGTTAATACCATACGGTACTGGTCGAGATTAATCGACCGAAGTGATAGTGATTACAGCTCCGGAAACGACCCGCAAGGGTCGAGTCCAGTGGAAGTTTGTTCGTAGATTGATTGGTTGGTTCACTGGTCATTGACGCTGGATTTTTTGACTGAACTGGTGTACTGTTCGGTTCTTCTTCGTGTCTGTGGTGTTTTGGCGTATTCTTTTTTATTTTCTTGGTGTTAATCCATTTTGTTTTCTTATTCTCTTTTTTGTTTTCTTGATGTTATACCGGTGTTAGTGGTTTTGTTTTGATGTTGTTGGTAGCACAAAATGGAAGGACTGGATGTTGTTGCCGGTCCCAGTGCGTCCATCTTCACCGTCTTCGGGGCTGAGGCTTATTCACTTGGTTAGGTTTGAGGCCGCCGCGCATCTCAGCGCGTCGACCTCGGGGGTGCCCGCTCCCTAATTCAGTTCGGACTCCCGCTGCTGGAACGGTCAACAGCCATGGACGTCTGCCCCCGCGATGGCCAGCGCGCTCGCAACGCATCCGACCACCACAGAGTCCATCCTCTGCTTACAGTATTACACTGTTTATTCTTAGTTAGCGAGTCCGGGCAAGAAGGATTTGGTGTTGCTGCCGGTCCCGGTGCTTCGTTCTTCACCAACTTCGGGGCTAGGACTTATTCTCTTGGTTAGGGTTGAAGTGTCGCTTGGCGGAAGCGACACTTCGGGGTTGTCCGCTCCCTTGGCCAGTTCTGTACGTCGGCGACCGAGACTACCAACCGACACTGTTATCTGGCCCCATGGTGACCAGACAAAACACGTCCGATCACCTCAGAGTCTCGTTCCGAACTGTGAAATTCTTATTCTAAAAACTCCTTACTTTATATAATACTCGCGTAGCATTGTGGGCGGGGCGACAATGCTAATCAAACGACCAATAGCAAGTGAGGACCTAGAGCAGTAGGAACAGAGAACTCGAAGGAATAGGACCGTTGTATCTGTTCATACCACTGGTACATTTACTGATTTTTATACTCTCATAAGCGTCTAATTGTCTATTGTTTGTTACATGACTTATTAATCTAAAATTATTGATATCTATGCAATGATCATTCTCAAAAATATGTTGAGCAACACAAGATTTATCGGGGCTATTGTATCTTAATTGAGCTATGTGTTCTTTGAACCTTGTTCCGATTGATCTTCTCGTTTGCCCAACATACCTTTGATCGCAATCCTTACAAGAAATTTCATAAATACCCGACCTTTCCATTGGAGGAGTTTTATCTTTAGAATTACCTAATAAATGTCGTAAGTTTAAACCAGCACTGTATACCAGTTTTAGATTGACATTCTTAAAAACATTTTTTAATCCTCGCGTTAAATTATGATGAAGAGGTAATGAAACAAATCTTGAGGTGTCTCTTTCCAAGCATACATCTTTTCATTCCCCTCTGTGCTACTCGAAGTTTTTGAACTGACTGTGATGTGAGTATCCAGGCCTCACTTCTGTATGTTATAACGGGCAGTACACACTGATCAAAGACTTTTCTTTTCAGACAAAGTCGTAGTTTGCTCTTAAACACTATGTTGAACCTGCCAAATGCCTGCCATCCACATTTAACGCGTCGTTCCACCTCCCGAACGGTGTCCCCTTCCATTGAAACCCTTTGCCCATGATATAGCAGGGCAGATATAGGTCCTCAGCAAATTTATTGGACATGACCTGACTTTTCTTCTGGTTTATTTTCAAGCCAAATGGTTCTCCAGCCCTTTGCAATTCTTGTACGTGTTTTTGCAGCTCATCTGGGTCTTAATGATTTAAGTACGCATCATTAATTCTTATTCCATCTTGTTTCCAATCCAGCTAACGGAACACTTCTTCCAGGCAGGCTGAGAAAAGAAGGGGCGATATTCTCACCTCAAGATTGTCAAGGTGGACTGTTGCTGTAGCTTCATCATATATCGATCCTAGTAGGTTTACATAGGCCTTCTCTACACCTTAATTAAGCAATGCATCCATTACACTGGCATATTGTATTCGTTGAGTTTTTCTATGACCTGTTGTGGAACCTGGATATGATCCAATGTACTGAATCCACTTCTGAATCCTGCTTGCTCCCTTGGTTGTGCGACATTAAGTTTTCTTAGTATTCTTTTGGATATTATCTTGGTGAAAACTTTGTACACCACTGATAGGCTTATCGGGCGGTAGTTCTTTAAATATTCCCGTGCTCCTTTCTTATGTAAAATAATCACTTCTGCATTTTCCCATAAGCTGGGTGCTTCTTGTTGTTTGAGACATTTTGTGTATAAATCTTGCCAGTGTTTTATGTAAGGTCCGACCACCAGCTTTTAACATCTCCACCGTTATACTATCCTTTCCTGGAGCCTTGCCATTTTTCATCGAGTCTATAGCCTTTGTCACTTCCTCCACCAGGATATCCGGCATTTGTTCTTCAGTAGGCATTGCTGTTCTTGTCTGGTCCTCATTTAACTTTGAATAAAATCTTCGGACAACCTCTAACATTTCCGTCCGTTTCCTGCATATTGTATCATCTTCACACATTAAGGAAAACATTTGTGTCCTTTTCCTTCTCAGCTTCTGCTTAGCTTTGTTAATTCCCCTGTTTTCTCCCAGAGTTTTTTGCCCTAGTTGCATGTTGAATCGGCGCGTTTCCTCTCGAATACGTTTTCTTATAGTTTTGCAAAGCTCAACGTACTCGACCCTGCCAAAGGACGGTCTGCATTCTTCATTGTCCGGCGTTTTTTCATTAAATTAATGGTCCCATTTGATTCTTTGAAACATTTGTCTTCTGGTGCTATTGAAGCCGCCGTTTTAAGTACATTGTTGGCGATTTCTTCATATTGGTCTGTAATTTCCATATATATATATATATATATATATATATATATATATATATATATATATATATATATATATATATGGAAATGGGCAATCTCCTGGATAGAACACATAAAAATAATATGACAACACCCCTGGAAATCGTTTGTTTTGAAATAACTTTTGAAGTACTATGTGTAATTTAATATTTTTTTAATATGATCGTTATTAGGTATTTTTAAAATTAACCTTTTTAATCAAATTATTTTTATTTACTTTGCCAGGGCTAGCCCTAAGACAGTAATGTTTTTTTACACTCTGTGCGATAGGGCACAACAATAATATTTTTGGACAGCTTGAACCTTAAACTAAAAAAAAGTTCTCTTGCTCGACATCGATGAAATGAACTGTTTACAAAAAAAATCAAGTTTTGTATTGGTTATGTTCATAAAATTCCATTTACCTTGTGGTCATCTCCATGCAATCTTCCTCGCCACTCTGTTTTCTCCCATTCTTTCTATGTATGTGACCTAGCCACTCCAGTCTTCTCGATTTCATTGTTGTGTCGATCCGTGGCTCTTCGAAAATATAAACTTCCACATTAGTTCTTCTAATAAAGAAGTCCTCCCGGTTAGCCTTACAGTTGAACCAATCATTTCGAAAAGGGCAAAGATCAAATTTTAAAGATCAACAAAAATATGTTTCTTATAAGAAAACGTCTATGGTGCTAAAGAAACTGAACATAGAAGTTGATAAATAAAAACATAGATAATTTTGATATCTTTATTTAAAATATTTGGACTAGTTCATATTTCGAAATGATTTCTTAGATGTACACACAAATTTTAAAGATTATTTTTCAGAAGAAATGTTATTTAATCGGCGTGATTTTCTTGATGTTCAGTGTTTGCTGAAGTTGCAGTTAGTCATGCAAAAACCTCTATATAGAAATTTTGATACAATTAAAAAAGAAAAATAAAACTTGATTGTATTTAAATTATTTATACTTTCTACGGTGTGTCTAAAACTGACACTGACTGAAGACCTTAACTTAATTTTTACCTATGCTTCTTTGAGGGCACTGGAATAAAACTGGCACGCCTCTGGCTTTAAAGGGTGCATTTTTGTTGGCCTAAAACTATTCCTGTATATTCTAAAAACGAGGAACATGTCAAGTATCAATTCTGTTCAAAGGAGAGTAAAATAACGTAAAATCCTGGCTTGAAACAGGGCGTTGTAAAATTAGAAACGAAGCCTGGTTATTAACTTTTATGGGGGTTGCTTGTACACAAAATTATCCAGAGTGGGTTTAAAAAGATACTCGAATGTAAATTCCAGATATCTTTCGTTTACACTGCTCTATCTGTCCCTTTAAAATACCCCGTAAATAATTTGTTTATTAAAATTTTAAACCCTCCAGATTAAGCCAGAAGTCGTAAGAAGTTACTAGAAATTAGACGGAGCCGAGAGAGAAAAGACAGAAGAAGAAAGATATCGATTGATTGAATTTGATTAATACTTTATTAGGTGATATTTGCGGCCAGAATGAGGTTTCTCGAATAAAATATTCAAATTTAACGGCCTTGTTGTATTTAATTCTAAATATATTATAATTATTAACGAAAGTAATATTTATTGCTTGATAACGAGTCTTTCAAATGAACCACAGATGACGTTGCGAATTTGCCTAAGTTTAGTCTCATATCAAAAATGTAATGTGTGAGATTTATAAAAATGGAGTCGTGCACAATACAGCAACGCGTATGAATTATTTTATGAAATGGGCGTTCAGTGAATAATGTTTAAGAGTTTGGTTTAGTTTTTAATATTCTATATTTAGCACTTTGCTACTACATATAATCTGTAATTAATTTATATTTCTACATGTCTATGCATAACACAAATATATCCTAATATGATCTGTTCTATAATAATAAAAATCTAATCCAGTATACCTCACCTAAAGTACTGGACGGATCACGGGTGGTGGATAGTGAAAGTTCCATTATAAAGTTCCAAAATAAGCAGCCCCGACCCAAGGCAAAAAATAACTAAATCGACTTAACGTCTGTTCACCAGTGGTGCGGCTGATATTTAAATTCTTGAACTAACCCCTCCAGTCTTAACCTTTAAACCGTCATGGTTCAAACCTTTAATTCAAAGTGCAAGATGAAGCGTTCTAGTAATTACAAAATTACCCCAGGAGGTAGATAATCCTCTGCCAGCTTTGCTGGTACAACCGAACTTTCGGATTCTGAGGCGTGCGGGCTTAAACGCAAAATCTTTCAGAAGGAGTCGGAGATCTCTGGCAAACCTATGAAACCGAAAACAAAAACTTTCTTTGGAACGGTAAATATCAATTCTCTCCTGCGCCCAGGAAAACTACACCAATTGGGGCGAACTTTGAATCAGCAAAAAATCCAAAGTTTAGCTTTGCTAGAAACCAGATTGACAGATGATAACACCTTGGAATTCGGCAACTACAGACTTTTAAAAAGTAAAACGGACAAAAGAATTCTCAAAAATATACCACATCTCGGTGTTGCTTTGGCTATCTCAAGAAACATTCTTGATTCTATAACTAATGTCCAGTCAGTAAATAATCGACTTATAACACTATCCCTCAAGCATGCTAACAAAAACTATATATTAATCAATGCACACCTCCCGGTTAACGAAGAAAATAAATCTAATGCTGAAAAAGTAAATAAGTCCTGGGAAATTCTGGAAAAGACTATCTCTAAAATTTCCTCTAACCATGTAAAAATCCTATTGAGTGATTTCAACGCCCAACTAGGGAAATAAAGAAAGTACAGAAAAACAGTCGGCAGTTTCCCCGCTCATAAATGGACTAACCAGAATGGTAGAAGATTGGTTGAACTATGTTCGCAGTGTAATCTAAAAATAATGTCAACCCATTTTAAGAAGAAAATAACAAAACAAAAGACCTGGAGGTGCCCAGTTAAAATGGGTTGACATTATTTTTAGATTAAACTGCGAACATAGTTCAACCAATCTTCTACCGTTATGGTTAGTTCATTTATCAGCGGGAAAACTGCCGACAGTTTTCCTGTACTTTCTTTCTTCAGATTTCCCGATATATATATTATAATGTTTATCAATAAATGACTTGCAAATACCCCTCTTTCCCATAATCATATATTTTGTTTTCTCAGAATTTAATTTAGATAGATAATATAGAAAGTTGTAAGTTAATATCTTTCACCATTTGGTAAATAACCCTGTGCCTTTATTAAGAGCTATGCCTTTATTCTGTCCCTTTATTAGAGCGTATCGTCTGCAAACAAATTTAAGTCTTTTTTTTTTAATTTTATACAGAGCATTGATGTACATAAGAAAAAAAACTCGCAATTTGGGGTGAGAAAAATTCTCGATTGATTCATGAGAAACGTTTACATCCTAAACGAGTCACTGTTTGGTATGCATTATGGTCAGGAGGTGTAATTGGATCGTATTTCAGAATGCTGCTGGTGAAGCTGTAACTGTGAATAGTGTTCTATATCGTGAGATAATAACTTTTTTTTTGTGGGCTGAATTGAATAATATTGATCTGGAGGTTATGTGGTTCCAACAGGAAGGCGGTACACCTTGCTCTGCTAATGAAACAATTGAATTGAATTGCAAGAAAAGGGGATGTTAACTGGCCATCGTCAATGGATTTTCTTTGGGGTTACGTGAAAGGCAGGTCTATGAGAACAATCCACAGTTAATTCCTGAACTAAAGGATGAAATTATTTTAGTCATTGGTGAGATCGAGTCATGGTTTTGCCAAACTGTCTTATAAAATTATAAAAAAAAACTGGTCGTCTGTGGAGGTGTAAGCGGTAGTCCTTTCAATTCTTCTATTGGAACCTTTGGTGTGAAACACTAAACTCGAAGAGATTTACCACTATCACCAAATGATTTTTTTTTGCACTGCTCGACGCACGTTTCGCTAACCATGTTAGCATCATCAGAAGATGATTAAATCTAATTCTAAAACTAAACTATGTTCTATTTAAATGAAAAACCCTACCTAACGAAGCATGTAAAAATCATGAACCGTGAAGTGTACTAAGTCTTACATTAATAATTGAAAAAGTCGACTGAAAGGAATCGGTCCTTTATCTCGGTTCATGATTTTCTTACATTTTTCTATTTGAATGCTTTCATATGCATCCAAAGCCCTATTATTATTAACACTTTTAATTAGTCTTAAATTACTAATATCTATACTGTGATTGTGTTCGATTGCATCTTGGGCAACACAAAATTTTTCATTTCTCCCATATCTAATGTGGGTAATATGTTCTTTATATCTTGTCAATATGGATCTTTTTGTTTGCCCAATTTACCTTCGATCACAGTCTTGGCAACTAATTTCGTAAATCCCCGACTTTTCATGTTGCTCTACTTTATCCTTCGGATTACCCAGAACTTCTCTTACTTTATTATATGGTTTGTACACAACCTTAATGTCCACTTTTTTCAAAATTTTGTCTAGGCCTCTTGTTAACTGGGCATCAAATGGTATTACCATGAATTTCTTTGTGTTCTGGTCCTTTTGAAAAGTAGAAGATTCTTTCAATAATTTTCTGAACTTATGTTTTCTAATTAATTTATCTACCATGTTCTTATTATAACCATTCACTTCAGATACCTCCCTAATTAATTTTAATTCTTTGTTATAATTATCTATATTTAAAGGAAAATTAATTAATTAACCTAATCTATATACCATAATATTTAAAATTTAAACTAGAAATTCCTTCAAGTTTAGGTAGTCCTTTGGAAAATATTGCCTTTCGTGTTTAAATGTCATACACTGCAGGTTTCAATTACAAGTTTTTGAAAATTAACGCAAATTCTGTGTTTTATTCAAGAATGAATTAAAAACCACCCAGTTTGAAAGAGCCTTTATTAAAGTTTGTATTAAAATCGAAAAGATATACCAGTAACAACAAAATAACTTTTTTAAATATTTCGACGCGCGTTTCGCTAACCATGTTATCATCATCAGAAGATGATTTAATCTAATTCTGAAACTAAACTATGTTCTGTTTATATGGCAACCGTACCTGATGAAGCATGTACAAAAATAATGACGGAACGGTCCTTTGTCTCGGTTCATGCTTTTCTTATATTTTCCTATATAAAGCCTGATGTGTTTAATACACATCCAAAGTCCTATTATTATTTACCATTTTCACAGGTCTAAAATTACTAATGTTTAATTTATATGATGATTACACAGGTCGACAAATTTGTATTTTTTTTTGGTTTCTGTTCTAATGCTTGAATTCTGATTTTAGGCATCGAAAAACACTTAAATTTCCATATTTAGCTTTTTCAGTTTTGCTTTTGTCTGATTTACATCGATAAAAAGATTTTAACATATATTTTTTTAATTTTTGAAGATTTTAATTGATTTTATGAGCAACATATGGCAGCACTTTGATCAACACGATAGTAAATTGCATATTATTTGTAAGGGACACAGTAATGAGTGTTTACATGTCCTTGCCCTTGTGTATTTCAAAGTTATAAAATGGCCTGAAGCCATTGTAAACAGGATGTTGATTCATTCTGTTTTATTTGCGGTTAATTTATTAAAGTAAGAAGCAAAACATTTGTTTTGGTAACAAATTTGAAGTTTTGCGAAGTTGATTAAGCCTATTTTAACCTCAAAATCCGAAATAAAGATAAAAATTGAGTACCACACTTTACCTGTGTTAATTGCAAAGATACTTTAGAAGGTAAAAACTAAAATTTTAAATTTTAAAAAATGTCGATCATATTAATAAGTCCCAGAGTTTTGGACTATATTTTATCAGCTCAGCAGAATTCAATGATTTAGTACGAGACCTAAACCTAGGGATTTTAGGTTCACGATTGAAACAGTGGAATTTGCTTGAAGATGATGTGAATATAACTGATCAAATAGAGCGAGTTAATTTATCTATGGTTTTTTCACCAAAAAAGCCGGACTTTGTTAGTGTAATAGCGTGACTGATTTGTTCGGGGAAATCGGAATATGATGCATACCGTCTGACTGGTGGCTTTTCATCGATAACTCTTCAAAAAACTTAAAAGCAGTTCTTCTTCACAATGGAAAAAATTCCCTAGTCTTCTCTAAATATATGGAATACCATTGATCAGTAATCAGGGAATGCAAGACAATAGTATAAACATAATTTTTCATTTCCTTCATATCTAATATTGGCAATGTGTTCCTTATATCTGGCTGATATGGATCTTTTAGTACAACTTCGATTCCAATCTTGATAATTTATTTCAGAACTCACCGATCTTTGATGTTGATTTACTTTATCCTTTGGATTACCCAGGATTTTCAAAATCCCCTCTAGCCCTCATGTTAATTGGACATCAAACAGTATTACCATGAATTTATTTTTGTTCTGTTCTTTTTTAAAATGTTTCAATAATTATCTAAATTTATGTTTTCTAATTCATATATCTACAATACTCTTATTAGAACCATTCACTCGGGACCCTTGATCAATCTAACTATCATACAATTTAAACTAACCATCTTATTACGGGAGCTATAATTCGAATTGTACAATATGGACGAAATAATATGTTTCGTTTTTGGTACGTGTAACACGTGCACGCGCCATAACAAAAGGCGCGTCGTGTTAAAAAAAACATAAAAAAATTCCGTGCCACTCCACTAGACGTCTGTGATGTAATTTATACAGTGAAGACGTATTTGAGACGCTTAGAGAGTATCAGGTTATATTCTTAACTCTTAGGACCTATTAACGTTAATAGGTCTTTAAAATATTTTACTTCTTTCGACATTTATTTGTGAAAAAAGTAGAACGAATTCAGTGAACTGAAGGAGTTGTGTTGAGCTTCTAAGTATAGTCCGGTTCAAGATATTTCGTTGCCTTTCATTAAAATGTTATCTATATATAACTTATTGTTGTTTGGGATAGCTATATCTATAAATAATGTTCTTCTTGAAATTTGACCGATTACAACAATATCGGGCCTATTGTTATTTAATTTCTGTTAATAACTGTTGTTCTCCAGAACTGGTTGCGGATTGTAATCGTAGCATGGGACTTTTTCTGATTCCTTTAGCAGTTTTATTGCCTATTCTTGATTAATGATCTTCGCCAGTGCGTCGTGCCTTAATATTCTGTTGTTGCAAATGCTTCACAGCCCCCTGTTATATGTAGGATTGTCTCGGAGATCCGGCACCCATATCTAGATCGCTCATCTACCACACTTCCGTCCCGAACTATATACTTGAGGTAATTTGATCCGGCACCCATATCTACATCGCTCATCTACCACACTTCCGTCCCGAACTATATACTTAATAATAATTTCTGACACGTATTACTTGGTCTTGTATTGCCAGTAGGAAACCTTCTGTTTCCGGCAGTCAGCCAGTAGTTCGACGCTAATATGTCGACTTGTTCCTGGGTGACCTCATTCAAATGTCTCCCATGCAGAGGCTTTTCTCTCCAAGATTATAACTTGTGTTGAAGCTAAAAGAGGGCGCTTTAATGCAACTAGACTAGGTTCTGAGGCCGATGAAACGTAGGGGTAGAGAATTAAGTTGAGAACCTAATAGATGAATTATAGCGATTATCCGGTTGACTGTCGAACTATTTTCGTCGCTGCCGGAACGACTACAGTTTCCTTTTGGACGGAAATTGTCCCTAAAGTCGAAAATGCCCTCTCGCGTTCGGTCGAACGTGTCGATAATCAACTGCGAACTTCACGCTGTTTCGGGTCAATCGGGGATTGCAGATAATTGAATTAGATCATTACGTTTAGTCGGATCCAGTCGGAGATGCAGTCAATAGAATGCCGGAAAACGAGGAACAAACTTTCCATTTCCTTTGCAAATGGACGGAGTTCGGAGGAATTTGGGCGTGTGGTGGAGAAAGCTTTTTGGCGAACGTTTTTGATAATTTTGTAATATATGTTGAATATTTGTCGCGCAGTTAAGAAGGTATCTATTATTTTCAAGTGAATTGCCAAAATATTTTTCAAAAATATGTAGTTTTGTACATAAACTATGAAAAAAGTGGAATTTGATTTGTAGGACACAAAATATAAAATTATTTTTTTCTTTATTTGGGCTTTTCGTCACGATCTAAAACTCAAAAAATATCAAAATATTTGTTCTTATGTAAATAAAAACGTACTGGGTAAAAAAAAACCAAACGGAGACAAATATCTCAGTGATTCGTTTTTGTAATAAATTTACCTAACGAACAAAATTTTAAAAATATAAAAATGTTCTAAAAAATATACAAACTTTTAACGTTAACGTTTCGGGAAGTATTCTCCTCCCGTTTTCAAAACGAACCTAAAAATAAAGTATATTAATTTCTATAAATTATGAAAAGATAGAAAGTAAATATATTTTTTGTGTATGTCAATGATACATTGACAATTAGTTTTTAATGACAGTGACATACTATCAAAAAGGTATATATAGGTGAGGTTTACCGTGTGATTGTAATTGTTTATTGAAATTCTTAAACGTTTTTAATTGTATTCTTAAGAATCGGGAACCATATTGAATTTAAATCTACCGAAGGCATAACAATACAATTATTTTTTTATAATAATATATAATAATATTTTTATAAATAATTTAAATATGATTCTTTATTTACATAAGAACATATATTTTGAGTTTTAGATCGAGGCGAAAAATCCAAATAAAGAAAAAAATATATGAACACGCCACAATCATTCGGACATTATATAAAATTATTACCTGAAAGGTAGCGAAAGTATGCAGATAAGGCGGTAGATTACTTCGAAGATTAAATTTGTGTTATTTTTTTTCATAAATAAATATCAATGAGCTATCAGCCAGTACCACAAGACTTTGATAAATAAAATATCTCAAAACACTGAAAATCCGAAGGGGCTAAATCTGGACAATAACCGAAATTGCTGAAATCATTTCTTACACATATTGTACGAAACATTATTATGCCATAAAGCCATATACACTATAGCCCGTACTTTCGCGGTATTGTTTTTAATCGAAAGGCGAAAAAAAGGCACCGCAAGCTTTATACTTCGTTTTGAAGCTGTTCAAAGCTTTAAAATAACTATACTGCATGTAAACAATTCTAATTCGAGTAGGTACTGCACTAGGTGAAACGCAGGGTCGGATAATTAAGTTGAGGATCAAATATTATAATTTTTGCTAGGATCTACCGATTTCAAATATTCATAACTGTAAAACTTTTTGTTTCGTTATAACAAACATCTATAACATAAAACATCTATCTCAATTGGATAAAATAAATTTATATTTTATATTTTGTTTATAGTACTGCTTATTGTTAAAGTTCGCAAAAGTAGAAATGCCATCGTTAAAAATATAATAGAATTTATAAAGCCACTTCGGCAATATAAACTTTTAAATTGATAATTTGTTCGAGAGTTCGTGAGGAACTTTACGAATTTGGATAATAATTCTTAAAGTATTTTTCGACTTTTTTTATTTGTTATTAAAAAAACCATTGAAATATTGTTTTTTATACTGCTTTATTATATTATAGTATCTAGCAAAGTTTATCTTTTCTCTAAAGCCTCTCTTAAGATTATTTAACGCCTCTATTCAAAAAGTAATACAATATACAATGCGTTTCAAGATATATCGTTAACTGATTGGCTGCAATAAACTCTTAAAAACCCCTGCCGTAACGAAACCCGGCAAAGTTGCAAGAAACGTAAACAGGACCGGGCCTAATAAAACAAGAGTTAAGAAGCTAAAATTAATTTTATACCTGATTTAGTAGTTTCGAAATATTTTAGTTTAGTTCGCAATCTTGCAGTGCAGTTCTAAACATGTGGCATTGTTGGCAAGATAATGAGCATTGTGCCGTCGGTAGTGCTAATTTTAAAAGAAAATATGTGTACA
Organism: Cosmopolites sordidus; assembly: GCA_031761425.1. NCBI lineage: Eukaryota > Metazoa > Arthropoda > Insecta > Coleoptera > Curculionidae > Cosmopolites > Cosmopolites sordidus. The sequence continues at coordinate 73,537 of JARFXV010001761.1, read as the reverse complement.
GGGGGCTTAATGTATATCCAGCCGCAGCAGAAAGGTTTTCATTAACAAAATTTCCGTTGTCTATAGTTAAAGATATTGTGATGAAGCCAATTAAAGCAAAATAAGTCCGTAGTGTTTCTGGTAAAAATAAATGTGTTGACGAAAGCGACAAACACTTAATTCGAAGCAAAATTAATGCTATGTATAAAGAGCAAACTGTGCCTACATTGCATTCATTGCAACAGCGACTAAGGAGAGATGAAACCAACATTCTTTGCAGCAGAACTAGGCTCCGGAGAATAGTATCTCAAATGGGTTTTGCATATCGGACCCTTAATAAAAGACTAATATTAATGGAATCACAAAGATTGCAACGATAGCTGTTTGACTACTTAAACTCTATAAAAAAAACAGATTAGAAAATCATCAGTAAAATGATGGGTTTTGAGACTTACACAAAATATTTACAACAAAAAATGCCTATCTAAAAACACAAAACTGAGACATTACACACACAGTTATTAAGCCAGAATGTCTATATGCTGCAGAAACACTCATTTGAATAGAAAGAGAGACATCGAGGACATTGAAAAGAAGGAAAGAAAAATCATAAGAAAAATTCTAGGCCCCAAACAAATAAATAGCACAACATACCGACTTCGAGAAAACCAAGAAATCAAACAATACACAGATATATATATAGCGATATGAGAAAAAGACTTAAGTTTTACGGAAACATCAAACGGATGAATCCGAGTAGGCTAACTAGACAAATAGTCGAATTTTATGAAAATAGGAGTAGAGCTAAAGTAGAAATAATTAAATGGATTGCTGCAATTAAAGAGGACCTAAGATCAACAAATATTACACAAAGTGAAATTCAGGATAGAGGCTGTTTCAGACACAAGGTTAACGTTTGGAAGGCTGGCCAGAGAGAAAAATGTAGGAAGACTGGAACCACTTGGTCTGACGAAAGGAAAAAAGCTCATAGCGAAAGAATGAAATTAGTATGGGCGTAAAGGAAGGCTAACAACAACAAACGCCTCTAATTGTACTTCGCGTGGTCCATCAGGGCCCATACGTGAATAATAATAATAATAATAATAATAGAACCACTTGTTATTAATCTAGATCAAAGTGACGGTGAGAGCGAAACCGAATTAAATGTATAATTAAATTTTATTTATAATTTTTATTGTACTCTATTGCCTATTAATTGGGGATATTGTTATTGAGATTTATTGGGGCAATTAATATTTTGCCGAATGGCAACGAGATATCTTGAAACGGACTATACTACTTATATCAAAAGATAAGACGGTTTTTACTTATCGACATAACTATTTGTTTTTCAAGTTAGTATGACTGTCCACATATGACAAGATTATATTTTGTTTCAATAGATTCTTTAAATTTCAAAAGTTCCATTATTTTTCCGACATATTTGTATTTGTGCAAGTTTTTCCAAATTAAATTGAATACCACCAAACGTGCTTTTAAAATAATCTGACTTACGTAAACGGAGATGATACTAGACGAGGTTGCAGACCAAACAACGAAAAAAGCCGTATTTGCTTTGCCGGCTGGTCGGTACTATCGGAACGTATCGCTGTTTATTTACCTGAGCGAAGTGAGCGAGACAGACAGGGAGAGTGAGTGAGAGGGTACTTTAAACACCAGTGTAGTTCACCATCTTCGAGAACCAGTTTACGCCAAATGTCTACCTCGCGTTTCCTCATCTCGCTCCGCTTCACCTCTTTCCCCTTGTCCAACCTCGTAGCACGCCTATGCACCATCGAGCACATGGCCTGGTATAATCTAAATGTCATATGCCACGTTGCCAAACTTAACAGAAAGGTCCAAATGTCTAGGAAATTTTAAAATCCCATAAGACGGGCAAGAAAATTAACAATTAATTTCATTGTTGTTAACATATCCTTTAAAATGTCATATTTTCCATAGAATTATTATCAAAATCATGCAAGCAGGAAAAGTTATGATTTAGCTTAGTAATTATTAATTTAAGTATGTGGAAAAAATAAACTTTCTTGTTTATTTGATTTAATTCGTTTTTCTTTAACAAAAGTTGTAGAATATCTTTAGCGCTTAGGAAGATATAGATATACCTAAAATATCTCGGAACTACTACTTTACTGCTCTACTACTACTACTACTTTTAGCTCAATTCACTTTTTCTTGGCCTTCCTCTATAATTTTTCATGGTTGTTTTCGTTTTCCACACTGCATTCTGTACCTGTGTTCGATCCATCTAAGTTGTCTCTAAATTAATTTTTCATTTATTATTTTATTTGTAAGTTTCTTCTCTGTGTTTTATTTTTTATACAGTATTTTCTAGCTGGATTCTAGCTGGATTCTTCTAGCTGGTAAGAATTGCATTTTCATGAAATTAATTGGTGTCTTAGGTTTTTTCGATCAGCGTCTCACTCTTATATAATATCGTTGGTCTTAATATTCGTTCCATAGCATGTTAGCTTTATATTATAACTATTTGTGTCTCTTACTGGGATATCTGTTAGTCAATTATTAGTAGTGTTTGTACTATGTTGTATTTTTTTTCTGAGTTGGCCACTATCGCCATGTCTTCATGTTGTTATTCTCTCAGCAGTATTTCTTCTATTCCTAGTTCTTTTCGTTTTGCACACTTCTTTTGTGAGTTTGTTATTTCGTATTCTCCATCTGTTCTCGATCCATCTAAGTTGTCTATTAATTTTTCATTTATTATTTCATTTGTAAGTTTCTTCTCTGTGTTTCATTTTTTTTACTGTATTTTCTAGTTTGATTCTCGATCTTACGTAAGAATTACATTTTCAAGAAATTAAGTCGTGTATTGATGTATATCGGCTGATATACATCAATAGTATGACGGGCTGATGTATATTATCATCAGCCCGTATCGATCCACTGCAGGATGAAGGCCTCTTCAGCATGCTTCCAACTTTCACAGTCTTGGGCTTTCCTCTGCCACTCGGGTCCAATATACTTAACGATGTCATCAATCCATCGTGCTTTCTGTTCTCTTCGTGGACATTTGCGATCAAGCGGTATCCACTCCAGGATTGCCTTGGTCCATCTGTCATCCCATCGCCTCGCTATATGGCCTGCCCATCTCCATTTCAATTGCTTTACTATTCCAATGATGCCACAGACTTTTGTTTGTTCCCTGATCCATGGGCAGGACTTTCTGTCTCGTCTTGTTATGCCATCTTTCCATTCTCTTTCCTTTTCCGTTTACGGAATACTTCTTCAAGACCAGGCGAGAAAAGAATAGGCAATATTACGTCACGCTGCCGTACACCTCGTTGTACATTAATTCAACGTCAAGATTTCCACGTTCATTAATTCCAACGTTCATTAATTCCACGTCAAGATCATCAAGGTGAATTGTGGCTGTAGCTCCATCATATATCGATTCCAATAGCCTTACGTAGGCTCTCTCTACACCTTGGCTAAGTAGTGTATCCATTATCGCATGCTTTGAGATGGAATCAAATGCTTTTTCGTAGTCGATAAAAGCCAAGCACAGTGGCATGGTGTATTCGTTGTGCCTTTCTATGACCTGCTGTACAACCTGGATGTGATCCATTGTACTGAATCCACTTCTGAATCCTGCTTGTTCTCTTGGTTGTCCGTCATTCAGTTTTTTTAATATTCTTTTAGAAATTATCTTAGTGAAAACTTTGTACATTACTGATAGGAGGCTTGTTGGACGGTAGTTCTTTAAATCTTCCTGTGCTCCTTTTTTATGTAAAATCATCACTTCTGCATTTTTCCATAAGTCTGGTACTTTTTGTTCTTTGAGGCATTTTGAGTATAATTTTGCCAGTGTTTTATGTAACGTCCGACCACCAGCTTTTAGCATTTCAACAGTTAGACTGTCCTGTCCTGGAGCCTTGCCGACTTTTCATCGATTCTATAGCATTTGTTACTCCCTCCACTAGGATATCTGGCATTTGTTCTTCCGTGGGTATTGTTGTCTTTGATTGGTTCTGATCTTGATATAACTGGGAATAAAATTTTCTGACAATCTCTAACATTTGGGTACGCGCCTTGCACACTGTGCCATCCTCACGCTTTAAAGCATATATTTGCGTTCTTTTGTTTCTCAGCTTCTCAGCTATATATATATATATATATATATATATATATATATATATATATATATATATATATATATATATATATATATATTTATATTTATATATTCTTCATTATTTTTATCCTCCTTATATTCATTCTTCATTCATTTTTCTTATTGTTTACAAATATTTTTGGGAAAACTTAAAATTAAGAGAGAGAGAGAGAATTTTCAAGTTTAGGTCGCATCGATATCAAGATCATTTAGCGACCAGGAACTTTAACTTATGAATATGGAACTCACTTAAAAGACAGACATTGAATGGATTAATATATATCACAGGTTATTAGTATCACAGATCGGTTCTATCACAGATGGCTTCTATCACAGATGGGTTTCGTCGCAGGATAAGCTATCACAGATGTGTTGATAAGTTTGATTTTGCTGCAAATAACTCACACTAGAATGAAATGTCGCTAGCAGTGACTAGATTTTAGTGAGATAGTTAATTTCTTTCAGATAAGCTAAGGTGTTAGATATGTTGTCTGAGCAAAGGTTTCGAGAAAGGTCCTGATTGAGGTCAAAAAAGGATCTGAGAGGGTATAATGCCGTGCATTCGGTAAGAATGTGCTTGACGGATAGGGGATCGTTGCAAAATTCGCAGAGCGGGGGACCTTCTCGTTTTAGTAGATATTCATGTGTAAATCTGCAGTGACCAATCATGAGTCTCATCCATTTTACTGTAATTTTCCTACTTACCAGATGTTCTGGTGGAGGTTGGGAGAATAATGGTTTAATATATCTCAGCTTATTGACTTTCTGTGGATCATCCCAGTAGGATTGCATTAAAGATTGCGAGAAGGATTTCACCGATGAGAGATGGTCTTTTGGATAGAAGCAGCGCATATAAGGTTGACCATGCTGAATGGAGTATTTTGCAAGTAAATCTGCTTCCTCATTACCTTTGATGGCCTTGTGACCGGGACACCAAACGAAGAGAAGAGAAGAATCATGTGCTATAATATCTTCTATAAGATCCATAATTAGCACTATAACTGGATGGGAAATGATGCGATTTTGGATCATGGATAGTGCATTCTTAGAATCTGAGAATATGATCCAGCAATTTGCGGGATTTAACTTGATATAGCTGAGGGATCTTTCAATGGCCACTAGCTCAGCGGTTAGTACACTTGTTGTGGCGGGCAACTTAAAGCCTGAGGAGGATCTGTCATGAACAAAGCCACAACCGACTCCATGGTCTGACTTAGATCCATCTGTATAAATTGTTTGGCATGGAGATTTGGACTGGATAATGTTGTTTATACTGGATTTGTAGACAGAAGAGCACGTAGATTCTTTATCATATTTTAGTAAGGAAAAATCAACCTGGATGGGATGTAATAACCACGGAGGAGTAGAAGTAGTGCTGATTGGGAGAGGAACTTGCAATTGGGTGTTGGACTCTTCAGATAGTTGCTGGAAGATGCGTCTGAGGTCTAGGGTTAGGTTATGAGTGGAGGCTATTGGGGGTATTGGGGGAGGATGGAAGAATGACTGATGTCCAGGAATGAATGGTCTCTGCCAGAGATCCGTAGCATACTTTAAGAGTAGATACTTCCTCCTGATGGATAGGGGCTCTAAACTCATAATGCTATGTAAACTGGGAGTTGGGCTGGTGATAAAAGCTCCAGTTATAAGTCTTAGTGATGTATTCTGGATGACATCCAGTGAGCGCAGATAAGATTTGGGAGCCGTAGCAAAAATTATGCTGCCATAGTCCAGTTTGGATCTAATAATTGCTTTATATAATTTAAGAAGGCAGAGATGATCCGAACCCCAGTTGTGGTTTGAAAGCATCTTTAATATTCCCAAGTCGCGAGTACATTTAGCCTTCAGAGATTGGATGTGATCTTTCCATGATAGTCTGTAATCGAAGGTGAGTCCGAGAAACTTGTGAGACGAAACTGTTGGTAAAGTCTTGTTTTGAAGAGTTATTGAATGCAGACGGGAACATTTTTGTCTTCTGCAAAAATGCACAATAGCGGATTTTGTGGACGACAAAGAGAGACCTGTGGCTTTGGTCCATTTTTCCAGTGAGTTCAAGTTAGATTGGAGGATTCTTTCGCAGACTCTTGGATTGGGAGACTGGTAATATAGTAGTATGTCATCTGCGTATAATCTGTGAGTGATCGTAGGGCTAAGGTATCTTTGAATGTTGTTCATGGCTATATTAAAAAGGGTAGGGCTCAGCACTGAACCCTGAGGGACTCCATTTAGTAAGGGGAGTGGATCAGATAGATGACCATCAATCCTGACATTAAAAAGTCTATCAGAGAGGAAGTTTGATATGAATTTAGGTAACCGGCCTCTGAGGCCCCACTGATGTAAAGTGTTCAGGATGGTGGGCCGCCATACCATATCAAAAGCATTGGAAATGTCTAAGAAAGCAGCAACTAAATGGTTTTTCCTTTGGAATGAAGTACAAACATCATTATGGAAGCCCGTGAGATGATCAATGGTAGATCTCGATTGCCTGAATCCCAGTTGATAAGGATCTAATAGATTGTGAGATTCAATGTACCAGGCAAGGCGAGTATTTACCATTCTTTCAAAGATCTTGCCCAGATGGTCAGTCAGCGAGATTGGACGGTAACTACCAGGTGAGGAACGAGGTTTGCCATGTTTATGTATTGGAATCATGATAGATTTCTTCCAGGCAGATGGGTACGTGCCTGTTCTCCAGTAGCCGTTATAAAGATCCAGCAAATTGTCTAGAGCCGCTTGAGGGAGATTGCGGATCATGGGAATTAGGATTAAGTCAGGCCCCGGGGCACTATTTCTGCTTCTAGAGAGAGAATTTAAGAGTTCATCAAAGCTAAAAGGGAGGTTGTAGTGCTGGAGGGGAGAATCGTCAACGTCGAAGTTTACTGATTGGGAAGATCTCTGATTTAGCTGGGAAGTGCTAAGGTTATTGTCGCCAGATACATTGGAGAAAAAATTCGCAAAACAGTTCGCAATATCAACCCTATTGGAGATCCATTGATCATCACTAATTAGGCCCTGTATTGACTGAAGAGGACTACCTCGAAACCTTTTGATTTTTTGCCAAAATTCCCCACTGCTGAGAGACGAATTTATAGATTTGATGTATTCAGCCCAGGAAGATCGCTTTGCGTTTAAAATCGTCCTACGAGCTTTTGCTCGGCATCTTTTGAAGATGATAATATTTTCCAAAGTAGGACAGTGTTTGAAGCGATTCAGTGCCGATTTTCTTTCCCTGATCACCATTCTACAGTCATCGTTCCACCAGGGGACTGGGGGTTTGTGGTGTTGGATATTACAGTGAGGAATGCTGGAATCTGCTGCAGCAATGATTGAATGGACAAAGGTATCAAGGGCTGTGTCCTCATCGGCAAACGTTAAGTTTGGAAGGATGTACGAGTCTCGAAATTTGGTCCAATCTGCTTTGGATAGATTAAAAGTTTTTCTAGGCAATTTAGGTTGATGCCAGCCTATAGAGGAAATTCTGATTGGGAAGTGATCACTTCCGTGTAGATCTTCCATGATATCCCACTGTAGGGTAGTGAAAAGGTCAGGAGAACAGAGGGAAAGGTCTAAGGATGAAAAGGTTAAAGAAGCTAGGCATGCATGGGTATGGACTGGAGGATTTAGGAGGGAAATGTTGTTTGAGATTAGGAAGTCCTGAAGGATTAATCCTCTGCTATCTGTTCTAGAGGAACCCCACATTACATTATGGGAGTTAAAGTCTCCGCACATTATGAAGGGGGGAGGGAGTTTTGAAAGGATATTGTTGAGATCCTGTAGAGAAAATGGCGTGGAAGGAGGGATATAAACGTTGCAGATGGATACTTTCTTGACAAAGTGAGTGGAAATTGCTATGACTTCTACACCGGAATCAATTTGGATAGTGGAATAGTCTAGGGACTCGTGTACCAGAATAGCTACACCTCCTGAAGATCGCAGGGCTTGTTCCCTGTCTTTTCTTATAATGTTATAGTTCTTAAAACTAGGGCAGGAAGAATCGTTAAAATTTGTTTCTTGTAAAAGAATAATGGCAGGCTTATAACTTGAGGCGATTAACTTCAATTCTTCGAACTTTTTGTTGAAGCCATTAATATTCCATTGAATTATGGTTGGATTGAATGTGAATTTTAGGAGGTTAGATAAGCCTGGTGACACCTATAAAAGGAGTAAGTACTACCTTCTAATGTTAGGTCGTCGAGAAGTTGGTTTGCTCTCTTTTGACTTTGGTTTTGACGAGCAGTCTAGATCCATGTCCTCAGTGGAAGAGGATTTGTTAGAGGACTGGGATAGAGATCTCGGGTTTTTGTGAGCTGTTTTATTTGAGGGTATTTTTGGATGATGGGTGGGAAGGGAATTTGAGGGAGTTTGTGTAGTGGAGAGAGAAAGGGAAGAAGGAGGAGGAGGGAGGGTGGGCTTGGGGACGACGAGTGGGGGAGCTTTGGATGCAGTAGGAGGAGTGGGCGAGGGGAGATTGACAGGGAGGGAGGATGGAGGAATAGAGGGGGAGGAAGGAGGAAGGGGGTCACGAGGTGTAGTGAGTGGCGCCTTATCAAGTGCTTTAGAAGGGCACTGGTTAATGTTGATTTCACATTGCGTAGCAGTAGACACCATGGTTTTACTACGACTTACGACAGTTGCAAAACTGGAGGTACTGGAGGGGAAGGTGCTTTTGACCTTAGCCTTCGCGACAAAATAAGGGATTTTTTCCGATACTTTTATTCTCTGGATTTGGTATTCTTCTTTGAATACGATGCAACCTCTGTACCTAGGGGAATGATCGCCATTACAGTTGGGGCAAATTGGGGCAAGTGAGCACTGAGAACCATCATGTACGGCACCGCCACAGGAAGGGCATACTGGGGAAAATGAACAATCCGATGATATGTGACCGAATCTTTGGCACTGGAAACATCTCATAGGGTTAGGAACGTACTGTCTGACTCTTAATGATAGGTAGCCAGCCTTAATTCTGTCAGGTAAAGCAGGTTTTCTAAATGTTAATATTAAACTGCTGGTTGGAGAGATTGTACCTTCTTTTTTTGTGGTGATTCTTTTGACAGCCTCAACTCCATGCTGCTTCAAATTTTCCAGAATTTCCGACTCTTCGCAATTTAGGAGGTCAGTGCTCGAGATTACTCCTTTACAATAATTCAAGGATTTGTGCGGCTCAACCACAACATCAAATGTGTGCACTTTTTTGAGATCCAGTATACTCTTGGCCTGTTTAGCATTTGAAACAACTGCTAGTAACGTACCGTCTCTTAGTTTTTTAATAGATTCTATGTCACCTACATTTCCCAAAATGACTTTATGAATGATAAATGGTGAAACATTTTTTAGCGATCCTTCGCAGCTTTTAATTATAAAGTATTTGTCAAAATCAGAACATTTATTATTATTCTCTACTGGAGACGCAATCCGGGGTCTTTTCGACCCTGATAATAGGGGGTAAGATGAATTGTTAAAGGACATATAGTTCCCACGAGATTGGAAGAAAGGAGGTCGACTGCAACAGTGCTCCTTATTGCAGAAACCCTAAATACTCCAAAGGGACGGGAGGTACTTTGGAGGCCCCGTTTACAACAGCTGATACCCTCAGCTGCCATTCAGCCCTCACCACGGGTCGCGCTACAGTTTGGCTTAAGGGGAAATCAAACGATCAGGGACATTTACAGGACAATCACAACATGACTAGGGTACCTCGGGGACGTCAAACCCGTATTCAGAGGAAGAACCAGGACTTCCACTCTGAACCCCTGAGGGGCAATCATTTCATCATTCATTTTTTTCATTTTTCTTATTGTTTACAAATATTTTTGGGAAAACTTAAAATTAAGATAAAATATATTAAACTGCAGGTTGTTATTTTATATCTGGAAAGAAATATAGGTAACGAATCATTCTATATCAATAATTGATAATGATGATGATGATGATCATGATTATGATGATACGTACTCGGAAAGTTTTGTCTACGGAGGCTGTTTGTGTTGTTTAGTGACTTCATTGAAATTTTATCTCAGACAAAATATGGAATGAACTCGTGAGAATTTTCGTGCTATGATTTACTACGACTTTCGACGTGGATTATCTCAACAGTGTATCGATCAACTTTCTTGGACTTTTGGTGATGAAGCACCATCCACTGTATATCATTGGTTTAGTGAATCCAATCGTAGCCGTCCTTCGCTCACGAACGAATGTAAAGAAGGTCGTCCAAAATCGATTATTGTGCCGTTGCGCGAACTGATAAAGCAAGATCGTTATGAGGAATGAGAACCTAATAATTCTAACCTTACCGACAATGGAAGCCTTTCTGAACATGATAGGTCTTTCTTATGATAGGTCGAAGAACTGACATAATTCTTGAATTTTACGAATCAATAAAATCAAGAAAAAAATTGATAAATATGATAACGTAGATTATGAAAATATTACAAAATCCTTAAGAAATATCTATTTGTTGATGGTCCTTACCGCTTATTATTGGTCATTAGAGATTATTGGACAATTATCGGTCAATCAAGAATTGGTGGCATACTGTTTTTGAATTAAATAGATCAAATTAAATCAATAAATCAAAAAATTTTGATTGAAAAGTCCTATAATTATATTTTTTTTCTATAACACGGTACAGTGTCATTTAACAAATTTCTAATAATATATACATACGATCGAAAAGTAACAAGGCAGATCGCCCCCCTCCCCCCAAAAAAAACAAAATAAACTCTTTACAGTGTCACTGCAGCGATAACTTTAACCACAGAGATGTACGGTAACTTGTAGAGAAAGATTAGTGTAACACATGTAACTAAATAAAGATAGGTATGCAATAGAAGTATCTATGTTTTATGGGGTTCATCTCTCAAAGATCGTATATCAAATTTTGAAATCCGCAAGCGAATCTGATTTGAAGATGGTGTTCAAACTATAGCCCCCCCAAAGACAAAATAAACTCTTTACAGTGTCACTGCAGCGATAACTTTAGCCACAGAAATGTACGAAACTCACTTGTTACCACATCATGTAAATACGGAGCTCGTAGAATGTTGTTTACTGAATTTTTCGTAGCGTATTTCTGAATAAGAAGTTTTGTGTTTTTATCAGTCAGATTGTAATACACGAATTTATCCGAATTCATCTCATGCTCAATCGTCAATCTCTTTAAAGAAAGCAAGAAAGAAGACATCTTTGGCAATATTGACATGGGTCTAGTATAACGTAATTCTCGCTACCTGGTTAACTTTCATTTCTGTATCTTTGGGAGAAATCAAAACATTGGAACTGTATAGGAAGGTGTTTAACCACGGTGTCCTGCTTGTTATTGATTCACATTGATCGAATAATGTGTAGAGAAAGATTAGTGTGACACATGTAAATAAATAAAGATAGGTATGCAATAGAAGCATCTATATTTTATGGGGTTCATCTCTCAAAGATAGTATATCAAATTTTGAAATCCGCAGGCGAATCTGATTTGAAGATGGTGTTCAAACAATAGGTATTAAGAAGTGGATCTGGGGGGAACACACTCCTGTAATGACCGATGATAGATGAGCAAGGCTTACGTCCAGTAGTGGATCAGAATGACCTGATGGTGACGATCGGATTCTCCAATCTAATCTACGGATGAGAAAAATATATTGAATTTCAAAAGGCAATTAATAAAAATAAAATAACAAAAAAGAATATCCGAATTGTCCCTTGGTGCAATTATATTTTACTGGTTATAATAAGAAAGCTTCGGAATTATTTATTTTAATATTACCGTTTCTGTTGAAAGGTTCATTGAAATTAACTGAAAGGTGATATTCTGCTTATCGAGAACACATAATCGAACGGCTATACGTATGAAAACTGTAAACACTTATCTCAGATTTCGAACGATTCAATTTGATTTGCATCGAAGGCGAGGAGGTTCATTGACCACTGCATCTAATGCACCAGGCACTTTACACACATACCTAGACATTAGATATCAGCCAGTAGAGCCGCCTTTCTACGAGTAACGACTTGGCAACGTCGCGTTCGCGGTGAAACCTGAATGTAATAAACACGAGAACTTTAGTCGGTTACAATACGTAAAGCGGTTGCCTCTCTCGGTCTAAGGTTTTTCTTTTGAGGTTTTTTTTCATTTTTTTTTGTCGAAGGCAGAATTTTGAGGAACGACAGAATGTAGGTTTAGGAAAATCAAGAACATACGGACGCGAATGATGGTTGGTATGCCGTGGGTTTGAGTTGGTGTTCCGAACAGTGTCGTAACTTTCGAAGAAAAGTTTTTTCGGTGTGTGTTTTATAGTTTTTAGTGAGTGAAGTGTTAGTTTGTCTTCGCTTTAATTTGGATACGCTAGCTTGGAGAGAATTGTCATCAGTTTCATTTATTTCTTAGGTAAAAGCAATATTTAATTTACGTTTTAAAACAGAAACAGCGTTGGGGGGGGGGGGGCTAGTAGTTCGCTTGGAAAAGGAAATCAAAAACTTAGTACTAAATCATCGTTGGCTGACAATGTTCTTCTTCTTTCTGTGTTGCTGCAGTCCGTTGTTGTCTGTTGTGTTGCTGCAGCTCCTTGGCGTTTTTTGATGTGCAGTAGGTCTGTGTACAGCATCTTTTCTTACATTACCCTGCCATCATATCTTTGGAATCCTCTTGGTATTGGAAAATTAGCATCTCTCATCAAAGACAGTCGTATCAACTTAAAAAAACAGAAAATACAAATGGGTCATAGTAGTATTCGATCTTAGTAAACTATAAGTAAAATAGAGTACAAACGGTACTGCTTTTAATCTTCAGCTGGTATGGTGACTTCTTTAGCTTCTTAAGGTATAGGTTTATAATAATAAATAACGATACTTACATTGACAACAATAAAAGTAAGTATCGTTGACATATACAAAAAGAAATATTTACTTTCACTCGTTATATATTACAAATTATTATAATTTATTTTTTAGTTTAATTTTGAAAACGGGGGGAGAGTACCCTCCGAAACGTTAACTTTAAAAGTTTGTAAAATTTTTTATAACATTTTTATATCTTTAAAATTTTGTTCGTTAGGCAAATTTATTACAAAAAAGAATCACTGAGAAATTTGTCTCATTTGGTTTTTTGTTTTTACCCAGTGATTCTTTCTTTAAATAAGAACAGGTATTTTTGATATTTTTTGAGTTTTAGATAGTGGCGAAAAACCCAAATAAAGGAAAAAAATATATGGACACGCCGCAATCATTTAGACATTACTTAACACTCTCAGTAACATTAAATTTTCAAAAGTACGTCTAGTTTTTAATCTACTCTGATAATATTTTCTTCTCAGTAGCCATTTAACTTGTTTATTTGTGTTTTTTTTTCAATTAAAAAGGTTGACAAACAAAACCAGAAAGATGTCATCGTCAAAACAATCGATTATTATTATTATTATTATTCACGAATGGGCCCTGGTGGACCACTCGAAGTACAGTTAGGCGTTTGTTGTTGTTAGCCTTCCTTTGCGCCCATACTAATTTCATTCTTTCGCTAAGAGCTTTTTTCCTTTCATCAGACCAAGTTGTGCCAGTCTTCTTACATTTTTGTCTCTGGCCAACCTTCCAAACGTTACCCTTGTTTTCTGTCCTGGAGTAGAAGATTGAGATCGTAGAGTAAGATTGTCTATTATTAATAGGCAATTTACTCATAAAATATAACATCAATCCAATTATTAAGCAAGATATTTTAGAACTCTTTATCTTATGCATTAATGAAAATTATTTTCAATTTAATAACGTTTTTTTACAAACAAAAGGATGGTATAGCAATGGGTTTCCCATTAAGCCCTTTATTATCAGAACTGTTTATGTCAAACTTGGAGATAATTTTTTAAAACCGCATAAAGCAAAAAATATATTGTTTTGGTTTCGATATGTAGACGACATTTTGGTTTATTATACTGGAAATGACAGACAAATAGAAGGAACATTAAAGCATTTAAATATTATCCATCCAAAAATAAAATTTACACTAGAAAATGAACAAAATCAAACCATACATTTTCTGGACCTCTCAATATCCAAACAAAATATTAAACTAGAATTTATTATCTATAGAAAACCCACATACTCAGATATAACAATAACAAAACAATCAATCCACTCCACTACACAGAAATATGCTGCATATAAGTCTATGATCCACCGAGCTTTCCCAATTCCACGGAAAATAATAGAAAAATAGAACTGCAGAAAATACAACTAATAGTACAAAATAACGGTTTCAAAGAAAAAGAAATTAGTTAATTAATAAATAAAAAACGGAAACAATTACTAATAAATAAAGTATATCTAAAAGTAAAACAAACAAATGTTAAAAAGTACTGTAAAATGTCATATTTCGGTCCAATTTCAGAACAAATAGCTTGCTCGTTGAGGAAACATAATTTGTAAATAGCGTTTAAAACCACCCAGTCAACCAGTAAGATAAAACATCAGCAAATAGAAAATCTGGAGTTTATATGCTATGTTGGACAAACCGGTAGAAATTTTCAGACCAAATACAAAGAACACAAATCTGCATACATATTAAAAAACAACACTCTAATATTGGGAACCATTTCATAGATACCGGACATATATTTCCCGAGATTACAAATTTGAAAATTTTACATACAGCGCCCAAAAGCAAAAAATTAAACATTTTAGAAGGTATTAAAATTTATAAATATAATAAAGATCCGTCTAGACAACTATTAAACGATCAAACGGATCTCCGAAATTCCCCACTATTTAAAATATTGTAAAAAATTAACCTGAATAAAAAGTATAAAATTAGGTACATAGAATATAAAAACAGCTGTAAAACCTTAGTTTTAAAGTAAAGTTTGAGAATGTAAAATCGTTTTACGAAACTATAGTCACACAAATTTTGTTTAAAAATAAAAATGATAGAACAAAGTAAAAAATTGTTTTATTCATTTTTATAAAATGAACTATCACAAAGTAACGGACAACTCAATCAATACTTTATGTATCATATATATTGTTTGGTAATTATGAAAATTATTCGATGAAAATTCAACAATATTCCCAACACACTTAACGTTATATCGTACGCAAACCAGTTTTTGAATGATATACTCGACTAACTTGTCGAAATAAATGAATTAGCATATTTATAAGGTTTTCTTCAAATGTCATCAAAGTATGAATACATACAAAATCTAACAATATACAAGTCCCTCTGGATGGTTGTAGGTGTTTTTAATTGAACAAACGCCTATTCTGAATGAACAATAACATTATTACTTTATAAATATTCTGTTTAAGGACTTCCGTCAGTGTTTGTACTAGTTTGTCGGTTGTGCGTGATTATATCCGACTGCCTTGAATTGTCCTTGATGGTTTTAATGGTGTTCAATGGGATTTAATTCGGTCGGATTTGCCGGACGATAGAAATTAGCAATAGCTTTATGTAATAGGTATACAACATTTTTATTCTATTTATTATTATTATTATTCACGTATGGGCCCTGGTGGACCACGCGAAGTACAATTAGAGGCGTTTGTTGTTGTTAGCCTTCCTTTGCGCCCATACTAATTTCATTCTTTCGCTATGAGCTTTTTTCCTTTCGTCAGACCCAGTTGTTCCAGTCTTCTTACATTTTTCTCTCTGGCCAACCTTCCAAACGTTAACCTTGTGCCTGAAACAGCCTCTATCCTGAATTTCACTTTGTGTAATATTTGTTGATCTTAGGTCCTCTTTAATTGCAGCAATCCATTTAATTATTTCTACTTTAGCTCTACTCCTATTTTCATAAAATTCGACTATTTGTCTAGTTAGCCTACTCGGATTCATCCGTTTTATGTGTCCGTAGAACTTAAGTCTTCTTTTTCTCATATCGCTATGTATATATGTGTATTGTTTGATTTCTTGGTTTTCTCGAAGTCGGTATGTTGTGCTATTTATTTGTTTGGGGCCTAGGATTTTTCTTTCCTTCTTTTCAATGTCCTCGATGTCCCTCTTTCTATTTAAAATGAGCCTTTCTGCAGCATATAGACATTCTGGCTTAATAACTGTGTTGTAATGTCTCAGTTTTGTGTTTTTAGATAGGCATTTTTTGTTGTAAATATTTTGTTTAAGTCTCAATGCCGTTTCCATTTTTTGACATCTACCCTTATTGACTGCTTTTTCCAACCCATTTTCCATGATTATTTCACCCAAATATTTGAATTGAGAGACTCGTCTGATGTTACCATATTTTGTTTTTAGAAATGGTGTTCTTAGTCTGTTGCAGGTCATGTATTGTGTCTTTTCAAAGGAAATTTGGTGTCCTACCTTTTCTGCTGTTTCTTTTAGGATTTCAATCTGTTTCTGTGCCGTTAATACATCTTGAGCTAAAATTGCTAGATCATCAGCAAATGTCAGACAATCAGTTTTGATGTTGGTTCTCCTCAGTTTAATGGGCTGGTCAATATTCAGGGCCGACTTTTTTTCACGCCACTCCTGTATTACTTTTTCTAGAACACAGTTAAATAAGAGTGGCGAGAATCCATCCCCTTGCCTTACTCCAGTTTTAATTTCGAAGAGCTCTGAGATGTCACCCATGAATTTAACTTTTGACCTTGTGTTAGTTAACGTTGCTTTAATAATTTTCAGATCTAGTCCTTCGGAATAAAGATTCGCGGTCAATAGAATCATATTCTTTTTTGAAATCCACAAATGTACAGACGAGATTTTTATTGTACAGTTTTTGATGTCTTGGAATCAACTTTAGATTCAGGATCTGTTCAGGGCAGGATCTGCCCGGTCGAAAACCTACTTGATATTCACCAATGTTAGGTTCTAACTGTCCCTGTGCTCTGTCTAGTAGGCATTGAGATAGAATTTGGAACTAACTGGGAGAAGAGATATCCCTCTATAGTTGTTTACAGCCGTTCTATCTCCTTTCTTATGTAGTGGATGGATAAGAGCATCTTTCCAATCTTCCGGAATCCGTTCAGTTCGCCAAACTTCCTGCAGAATTTTGGTTGTTTCCTTGATTGTACCTAGACTAGCGGATTTCAACAATTCAGCAGTGATTCCGTCTTCACCAGAAGCTTTGTCATTTTTAAGCCGCCTGATTTGCCTAATTATTTCATCTTCATTCGGTGGTAATGAATCTGAGTTTGTTTGTTTAAGGTTTAGTGTTGCTAATTTGTTTAAGGGCTCAGGACAGTTTAGTATTTGTTCAAAATCTTTTGCATGTTCTTTGCAATTTTCTTGGTTATTTAGAGCTAATTGTCCGTTTTCCTTTTGGAAGCAGATACTTTGCGGTAGATAGCCTGTTAATTTAGTTTTAAATGCTTTGTAAAAGTTTCGAGTGTTATTTTTTTGGAAATCGTTTTCTATTTCATTAAGTTAAATTGTTTTCATATTTTCTTTTAGTTTGTCTAATAAGCTCGAAGTTTCTTTTCCTACTTCCAAAAAGATGTTATACTTTATTGCTGTTTTTTGATTGTTCCAATCTTTGAATGCTTCACTTCGGCTTAATACTGCTTGCTCGCAAACTTCATCCCACCACCAAAATCTAACAATATACAAGTCTCTCAGGATGGTTGTAGGTGTTTTTAATTGAACAAACGCCTATTCTGAATGAACAATAACATTATTACTTTATAAATATATGACTTTATCAAAAACACGTGCATATAAGTGGTATGGCGTGGCCATCAACGTCTTCAGCTGAAGTTAACATCGCTAAAGTGAAGGAAATGGTGACTGAAAACCGCGTTTAAATTTGAGAGAGATAGCCCCTGATCTTTCTGTGCTTCATGAATCAATTCGTACCGTTTTAAGTGATTGTTTCGTTCGTGATGAATTCGTTGCCGATTGACCTGACTTTTCTTCAGAAACTCAAACGAGTAAAGGTCGATGGAGACATGCAACAGTCCATTCCGACCCCTCTTTAAAAAAAAACGCATTGGAACTGGTGATGAGACATGGATATACGAGTTTGACATGCAAACCAGTCAACAAACTTCAGAATGGCGCCTTCCAACTGAGCCGAAACCGAAAAATCCACGTCAAAGTCGATCAAAAGTTAAGGTGATGTTGACTGTTTTCTTTGATTATCGCGGTGTTGTGTACTCGGAATTCTAGCCAGAACATCAGACTGGAACGTTATGCGGCGTTTGAGAGAGCAAATTCATCGAAAAAGGCCCGATTTGTAGAAAGAAACCTCTTGGATTTTGCATCACGACAACGCACTATCTCATAAGGCTCTCATTCTGGTCAAAAACTCAACGAAGACCATCGAACAACCACCGCATTCACCTGATATGGCTCCGGTCGACTTCTTTCTCTTTCCAATACTAAAATTACCATTTCGAGACACCCGTTTTCAGTCGATACAAGGCATAAAAGAGAATTTGCGGCTAGAACTTAAGTCGATTCCGGAAAATGGCTTTTAAAAAAAATTTGGACAATTAGATTATTTGTTGGCATAACTGTATTATTTCGACAGAGGCCTACTTTGAAGGTGATACAATAAATTTGGATAAATAATGAACATTTTGTGTTTTATTGACCAATTATCGGTACTATTTTGACTGAATGTATATTTCGAATGCAGTTTTGATAGTTGTTGCAGTATGAACTTTTTCTCCAATGAAGAAAATGTTCCATAGAACTGATAAGATGGCACTCTGACAGTGCAGCATCAGGAGAATGAGGAGGGTGAAGGGTGAGGAAGTACTTCCCAGTCAAGCTGTATGAGTTTTTCTTGGGTGATTCAGGAACTATGAGGTCCTGCATTGTCATTCTGCAGAAAAACCCCTTGTCGGTTAATCAGTCTTGGATCTTTTTGACCTGTCAAAACCATGTTTAATTTATCAAGCTGAGATGATCAACATACATCAACAATTCTAGTGTAACTCCTTCAATTTGGTCCTTGCAAGAACACTTCTGAGAGCCGGTGCATTGTCTTGATGAAAAATGATTTTTCTAACTAAATCAGGTCTTTTCCCACGATTTTTTTGCATCCAATTGACCCAAAAGGTTTGATTAATACTGTCCTATTATTGTTTTACCGATTTTAAGGTAATCAATTGATGCTATAACCTTTTTGGTCGGTCTTGACCACTTTGAACTGAACAACCGGGTTCAGTCCACTCTGCGGTTTGTCTTCACAGCTCAGGATCATAGTGGTAAACCCAAGTTTCACCCATAGTTACAAAACGAGGTTTAAATTCTATTTTATCCTTTGGAAAAAGCTCAAAATGTTGTTTAGAAAGTTTTACTCGGCACTAATCATGCATATAGTTTTCTCAAGCCCAATTTCTTCTTCAAAATATGAAACACCCGTTCAGTTGAGATGTCCATGGCTTTAGCAAATTCACTCAAGTCAATTATCTGTCATCCATAAGCATATCATGTATAGAATTAATTATTTGTTCAGTAGTTACACTTATTGCACGTCCAGAACGAGGATCATCATCCAGGCTTGCACGACCACGTTGAAACTCACCTGCCCACTTACAAACCATTGTTTTTTAATTGTAAATTAATTTATTTCCATTGCCTTTAAGCCTTTTTTTTACAAAAAAAATTAATCACGGCACGATTTTCAATATTTTCCGTTAAAAAAAAAACACTGATACGTTTACTTTAAACTGCTGTTTTTGTACGAAGGAATTGTTGATATGGCTTCCATAATTGAAAGTTAATATGGCTCCCATATTCATTCTCTTGTCATTTTGTTCAGTTGTTTTAAATACTTTTGTATTGTGGACCATGAGGTTTTAAGCTTTACCGCTAATGCCTCGATGGTTTGTTTGGGATAAACTTTATAATAGATTCTTTATAATAGATACTTATAGATAGACCAACTACCTATACCTAAAAATCCAAGCTGGTAACATCTAGATGAAAAACCTGCAACGACAAATATAGAGTATTTTATAAGAAAAAACGAGAAAGAGCACGTCAAAAGAATCCCCAGGAATCTCTGGTGAAAACAAAAGAGAATTAAGAAGGATAAAAACGTATCAGAACAATCTTGGGGCGTTTAAATGAAAATGCTATTTGTCAGATCCATCTGGCCAGCTAAAAATGGAAAAAGAAATGAAGTCAAACATCGATTCCCACATAAATCTTAGTTCCGTCGGATCTTAGCTGTTGTTTTTTTTGTTTTGCGGTCGTTGAGAGTCATTGGTCAACAAATTTAATCTTAATTTTACGTGTGGTGTACATCCAGGTACATTATTTCATAAATTCATAAATTTGTGGGTAAGTTGGGCATCGCGTACTGAAAAGTTAAACGTAGAGTGCATACATTACAAGACAAACCAAAAAAGTGCAACTGCTTTTTTTATAAATAATAATAAATAAAAAAATATTTATCATTGAAATTTTTTTTTTATGTTTTTTTTGAATTTTTAATTTTTTTTGATAAAAATTTTCTTTTGCATACGTTTGAACCGATATTCATAGCGCTTTATCCATTGCGATTGAGGTATCTCCAAAATATTTTTTTTTGTGTTTTTTCACCACGATCTAAAACCCAAAAAAATATCAAAAATATCTGTTCTTATGTAAATAAAAAAAAAAAAACAAACGGAGACCAAATTTAATTTTGAACTGATCAACCACTTCATCTGGTCTGGAAAATTATTGCCCCCGTAGTTTATTCTTCACGTACCGGAACAAACAGAAATCATTGGGTGCCAAATCAGGACAGTACGGCGGACGACCCATCAAATCGGTGTTTTGATATGTCAAATATTGAGTTGTTCGGTTCGATGTGTGGGAGCTCCGAATGTTTTGTATTGAATATTATGGATTGTATTCTTCATTAATCCTCCTCCATACAATTTGTCATCAGGACCAAAAAAATCAATTTTGGTTTAATCGCTAAAAAGACTGTTTTTCCAGTTACCTTGGAAAACTTCACTAGCTCTTTTTACAAGTTTTAACTGGTGCTTTATATTTTGTTTACTTAAAAACAGAATACTAAACTCGAAGATATTTACCACTAAACACCAAATCACTTTTTGAAACTTCTCGACGTACGTTTCGCTATCTCAAACTAATATCTTCTGATGATGCTAACATGGTTAGCGAAACGCGCGTCGAGAAGTTTCAAAAAGTGATTTGGTGTTTAGTGGTAAATCTCTTCAAGTTTAGTGTTTCACACCGAACGTTCCAATAGAAGAATTGATTTAAAAACGGAATGATAAAACTGGTGCTTATACTTAGGTTAATATTTTTTTATAAAGCAGAGAAACAAAAGGAGGATCCGTTAAAGCCTCGTGTACAATTGTCCGTTTTTAACTCGCTTATTTTTTGAACGGCCTCTCTTTTTAATACGCTTTTATTAGCTTCACCTGTATCTATCTATGAAATGGACTCTTTGAACGTCCGTTTCACCCACTTCAAAACGTCAGATGCAATTGAAACTTTGCACACTTATCAAGGACCCATGACAATACAATAATTTAATAAATTCGTCTCATTATCTGAACCTGATCGTCAGGATCAAGGATTTGCTTTCGGAGAGGTAGCCTGAGACACGGTTACAACGCTCAACGAACGCAGTTCGAACAGAAAATATATAATATATATATATATATATATATATATATATATATATATATATATATATATATATATATATATATATATATATATATATATATATATATATATATATTATGATCATAATATCAAAAAACACGCTTTTACAGCAGATCCAACTAAAAAATTAAATATACCCTGTATATATGACTCAAAAACAACCTAATATAATATTATCATTATTATTCACGTATAGGCCCCGGTGGACCTCGCGAAGTACAATTAAAGGCGTTTGTTGTTGTTAGCCTTCCTTTGCGCCCATACTAATTTCATTCTTTCGCTATGAGCTTTTTTCCTTTCGTCAGACCAAGTTGTTCCGGTCTTCCTACATTTTTCTCTCTGGCCAACCTT
Organism: Cosmopolites sordidus; assembly: GCA_031761425.1. NCBI lineage: Eukaryota > Metazoa > Arthropoda > Insecta > Coleoptera > Curculionidae > Cosmopolites > Cosmopolites sordidus. The sequence goes on along the minus strand of JARFXV010001761.1, from coordinate 51,482 downwards.
CCAAACATTAACCTTGTGTCTGAAACAGCCTCTATCCTGAATTTCACTTTGTGTAATATTTACTGATCTTAGGTCTTCTTTCATTGCAGCAATCCATTTAATTATTTTTACTTTAGCTCTACTCCTATTTTCATCAAATTCGACTATTTGTCTAGTTAGCCTACTCGGATTCATCCGTTTTATGTATCCGTAAAACTTAAGTTTTCTTTTTCTCATATCGCTATGTATATCTGTGTATTGCTTGATTTCTTGGTTTTCTCGAAGTCGGTATGTTGTATTTATTTGTTTGGTGCCTAGGATTTTTCATATGATTTTTCTTTCCTTCTTTTCAATGTCCTCGATGTCTCTCTTTTTATTCAAAATGAGCGTTTCTGACCCATATAGACATTCTGGCTTAATAACTGTGTTGTAATGTCTCAGTTTTGTGTTTTTAGATAGGCATTTTTTGTTGTAAATATTTTGTGTAAGTCTCAATGCCGTTTCCATTTTTTGACATCTATCCTTATTGGCCGCTTTTTCCGACCCATTTTCCATGATTATTTCACCCAAATATTTGATTTGAGAGACTCGTTTGATGTTACCATATTTTGTTTTTAGAAATGGTGTTCTTAGTCTGTTGCAGGTCATGTATTGTGTTTTTTCAAAGGAAATTTGGAGTCCTACCTTTTCTGCTGTTTCTTTTAGGATTTCAATCTGTTTCTGTGCCGTTAATACATCTTGAGCCAAAATTGCTAGATCATCAGCAAACGCCAGACAATCAATTTTGATGTTGGTTCTCCCCAGTTTAATGGGCTGGCCAATATTCAGGGCCGACTTTTTTTCACGCCACTCCTGTATTACTTTTTCTAGAAGACAGTTAAATAAAAGTGGCGAGAGTCCATTCCCTTGTCTCACTCCAGTTTTAATTTCGAAGGGCTCTGAGATGTCACCCATGAATTTAACTTTTGACCTTATGTTAGTTAATGTTGTTTTAATAATTACCAGCGTTTTCAGATCTAGTCCTTGTTCTTTCAAGATTCGGAATAAAGATTCGCGGTCAATAAAATCATATGCTTTTTTGAAATCCACAAATGTACAGACGAGATTTTTATTATACGGTTTTTGATGTCTTAGGATTAACTTTAGATTCAGGATCTGTTCAGGGCAGGATCTGCCCTGTCGAAAAACTGTTTGATATTCACCAGTTTTAGGTTCTAACTGTCCCTGTCCCTGTCTAGTAGACATTGAGATAGAATCTTGTAACAAACTGGGAAAAGAGACATCCCTCTGTAGTTGTTTACATCCGTTCTATCTCCTTTCTTGTGTAGTGGATGGATTAGAGCATCTTTCAAATCTTCCGGAATCCGTTCGGTTCGCCAAACCTCTTGTAGAAGTTTGGTTATATCCTTGATTGTACCTGGACCAGCGGATTTCAAAAATTCAGCAGTGATTCCATCTTCACCAGAAGCTTTGTTATTTTTAAGCCGCTTGATTTGCCTAATTATTTCATCTTCATTCGGTAGTAATGAATCTGGGTTTGTTTGTTTAGGGTTTAGTGTTGCTAATTTGTTTAAAGGCTCAGGACAGTTTAGTATTTGTTTAAAATATTTCGCAAGTTCTTTGCAATTGTCTTGGATATTTAGAGCTAATTGTCCGTTTTCCTTTTGGAATCAAAGACATTGTTGTTGATAGCCTATTAATTTAGTTTTAAATGTTTTGTAAAAGTTTCGGGTGTTATTTTTTTGAAAATCTTTTTCTATTTTATTAAGTTGATTGTTTTCATATTTTCTTTTAGTTTGTCTAATTAGTTTCGATGTTTCGTTTCTTACTTCCAAAAAGGTGTTATAGTTTATTGCTGTTTTTGACTGTTCCCATCTTTGAATGTTTTACTTCAGCTTAATACTGTTTTTGTAAAGGGACCAACTTTAAGGCTGTTAATAATTTTTTGTTTCAATTCTTGCCAGTTCTGTGCTGGTTGTTTATCAAGCTCTTCTGTTAGGACTGGTATTATTTTCTATTAGTAGCCTCTTTTGAATAAGTTTTCGAGGTTTTAAGCTAAGTTTGATTCTAGTCAAGTAGTGATCCGTGTCTATGTTAGCTCCTTTTCTGACTTGAACATTCAAAATCTCTTTATAATTGGGGTACGAAATGGCAACATGGTCAATTTGAAATTCACCCATGTACGTGTTTGGGCACCTCCAGGTCTTTTGTTTTGTTATTTTCTTCTTAAAATGGGTTAACATTATTTTTAGATTAAACTGGGGAATATAGTTCAACCAATCTTCTACCATTATGGTTAGTCCATTTATGAGCGGGAAAACTGCCGACTATTTTCCTGTATTTTTTTTATTTCTCTAGTTGGGCATTGAAATCACCCAATAGGATTTTTACATAGTTAGAAGGAATTTTAGAGATAGTCTTTTCCAGAATTTCCCAGGATTTATTTACTTTTTCAGGATTAGATTTATTTTCTTCGTTAACTGGGAGGTGTGCATAGATTATTGCATAGTTTTTGTTAGCACACTTGAGGGATAGTGTCATAAGTCGAGATGTGGTGGTGTATTTTTGAGTATTCTTTTGTCCGTTTTACTTTTAAAAAGTCTGTAGTTGCCAAATTCCAAGGTGTTATCATCTGTCAATCTGGTTTCTTGCAAAGCTAAAATTTGGATTTTTTGCTGATGAAATGTTCGCCCTAATTCGTGTAGTTTTCCTGGACGCAGGAGAGAATTGATATTTACCATTCCAAAGAAAGTTTTTGTTTTTGGTTTCAGTCGTTAGCCAGAGGTCTCCAACTCCCTCTGAAAGGTTTTGCGTTTAAGCCCGGACGCCCCAGAATCCGAAAGTCCGGTTGTACCAGCAAAGCTGGCAGAGGATTGTCTACCTCCTGGGGTAATTTTGTAATTACTAGAACGCTTCATCTTGTACTTTGAATTAAAGGTTTGAACCATGATGGTTCAGAGGTTAAGACTGGAGGGGTTAGTTCCAGAATTTAAATATCAGCCGCACCACTGGTGAACAGACGCTGACCACTCAACCGCTTGATACAAGTCAGACGCTAAGTGGATATAGTTTTTTTTTGCCTTGCCTTTGTCCATTAATATCTAATGGAACTTTCACTATCCACCACCCGTGACCCGTCCAGTACCTTAGGCGAGGTATACTGGATATAATATGGTATATTGGATATACCTAATCATAATGATTTTTTCAAAACTATATCAATTACACATGGTAAGCGTTTGATTGCATTCGTGATATTTGCATAAGCGTTGTTTTGGTTTCTTAATTGCAAAATTAAATGCTTTCCTTCAGCAGGACAGTGCCCATCATGTTTGTCTTAATATAGTACGCATTTTTACTATAATAACAAAATAAAAATATATTTTATCAGAAATGGTGCGCGATAACGTGTACAAAATTAGTACACTGTTATGTTTTTTTTTCTCCACTGAAGTTCGAGCCCTTAGGAGGAAATAAATTCTTTACGAAGATAAGCAGCAATATAGTGCGCTGGTTATATTGCAAACAAAATGTTTAAATGTCAGGTAATATTAGCATATTATATTATTTATTATAGTAAATAAATTTGAAAACAAAACTTAATTTTTAAGTATTTTTCTACCACTAATTTTATTCGTCACGTCTGTAAATTTTAGCACATTTCATTCTGTTTCATTTAAGTAGTACTGTTAAATATGTTTTTATTCTTTTTATTGCCTCAAATATTTATTATGATATTTAATCCTATAATGGATTTTTTTGTTGGATTTTTATGTCTTGAGCGAGAACATTTCAATCTGGCGCACATCAATTAAGAACGGAATAAGGAAACCAGTGAATGATTAACCCAAATTTGGATTGTTTAAATTAGTAATGACTGCGAGTTTCGAAATACACCGCTTGTTTTAATTAATTACTAGTACTAAATAGTCATCAGCTGGGCAAGCGCCACGCTTATTGGCATTTATACAGCTATTAAATCAAAATTACACCGTGCTGTTGCCGTTAAATTTTGACTCTTGGGTTATTCAATAAATTCTATATTGTTTTGTTCCGACGACATCGCCATAGCTACGATTAATTATTTTGGGAACAACGGTTTAATAAAAAAAAGTGTCAAGATGGTAGGTCTGCATTTTAGTCAACACAGCTTCGTCCTCTCTTTTTTTCTCTGGTTTAACTAACACAAGAAAAACAAATATCTGTTTTTTTTTGTAACAAAGAATTTTTGTATTCATAATTCATTATCTTTAAGGTTTCGTTAACGTACTTGTTAACATCGTTAGGTCGATAAGGGGACATATTTAGAAATAAATCTTGAAACCAACATTACTATCCACTGATCATCTATATTCCAGTTTAATACAGTATATCAATTTTAAAGTCGTACAGTATGATATACAGTTGTGGTCAAAATAATAAGAATGTGAATGATGAATCTAAACATTTTATTTTAATTTGTTTAACGCATTTATAACAGAATAATTATAATATTACTAACGATGCCTAATGTGTCCTGATACAAAAAATCCTTATAAAACAAAACTATCAAACAATATGTGCTTTTTTTCTTAAATATTTTTTATAGCCTTAAATTGTGAAAACTAATGCTTATTAACAAACTTAATAAATATAAAATATTAGTATTTAGTACAATATCCTTTTTGTTTAATCACAGCTGAGCATCTCCTTGGAATAGAGTCTATTAACTTCTGACAAGTTTTAACTGGTATAGAATAACAATAGAAAACATGCTTTGGTTTGATGTTCTTTTATTAGCAATGCCTTTTTTTAAATGTTGCCAAATATTTTCTATTGGATTTAAATCCGGAGATTGCGACGGCCAGGGCAACACTTCAATCTTATTTGCGAGAAACCATCGTTTCACTACTTTCGCAGTATGTTTCGGATGGTTATCCTGCTGATAGATCCACATTAGCGGCATATTCATTTCGGCATAAAGAAGTATAATTTTTTCTAATATTTCCATGTAGGTTTCTTTAGTCATGATATCTTTGATCCAATAAAGTGGACCTACACCATTATTGGAAAAGCAACCCACAGTTTAATATTTCCTCCTCCATTCTTTACTGTTCCTAATGCATTTCGCGGATTTAGTTCTTCATTCTTATATCGCCTAACGTACCGTTTCCCATCTGATCCAAAGAGATTTACTTTTGTTTCATCACTAAATAAAATATTTTTCCAATTACGACTGTAGTTTTCGTTTAAACTTTCTTGAAACTCTTCCATGAAGATCCTTCTCTACCAATCGTCTACGAATTGTCCGTAGACCGTGTATTTGAAGTCCGTGTATTGATTTTAATGTCAAACGAAGTGGACAATGGGTGTTTCCGCGCCTCTCGTACAACACATTTATCTAATCTTTTGCTTGTTTTCCTTGTGCGATCTCTGGTTTCTGGTGATATCTTTATTAATTGTTGCTCCTTTAAAACTTTAGCAATAACGCATTCAGATCGCTTTAGTAGATGAGAAAAGTAAATTTAGTAAATTTATAAGTTTTGTTTTGACTCCGTAACTGCAATATTAGACGTCTCTCTTCGGGAGTACAATGCTTTGCGCGACCCATAGTAACATTTAAAACAGTTTGGATGCATGGACAATGTATACCAAAAATATTAAAATATTTTCGATAACAATGAACGAACAGCAACATTTTTAAAAGCCACTCTTATTTTTTTGTCACCTAAAGCTTTTATTATCGTCAAGGAATATTAACCAGATAAAATAAAATAAACAAATAAGATTCTAATATTATATTCAACTGGTAAATGACAAGTCTTTGTACTAATAAAAATGTAAGATATTTGGATTCGTACAGTAATGATACATTCAATAAAGATATTTTTTCGGTGATACTTCATACTCTTCTTATTTTGACCGCAACTGTATCTATAGATAGGATGCTTTAGTAATTTATAGAAGTTAAGCAATTTATTCTAACAGGTTGTAGAACTGGTAAAAATAAGTAATTTTACCGAAAATTATTTATATAAAAATTGCAAAATAAATATTTTATTAACAGTAACAAAATTTGAAAACAGACCTGACTTTTTGATATTCTCGACCATTGCGTTGTAGAACTCGCAAAGAAAAGTCAATTTCGCAGAAATCATTTTTATAAAAGTTGCAGAATAACAAAAACAAAAATGTTACATATTACAAAAATTGTTTAAAATTGTCACCATTTGTTCGGTTAGCACAAAATCTTGCCCGGTGTATTCATACGTCACTACACGCGTCAAAAATAAAATCCCGGAGTCCACGAATAACAAAGTATTTACTTTTCCATCGTGATAAATTAACTTTTTTAGATAGTCCCACAGGAAAAAATCACAAGGCATTAAATCCGGGGAGTGTACAGGCCAAAAAATGGTTCCATTGTGCCCTATCCACCTGTTAGGAAATTCATTATGTAAATGTCCTGAACTTATCGTCTAAAATGTGCTGGAGCTTCATCCATATTGTGTCTAACATTTAAAGGAACATTTTGTAATAATTGTGGAAGATTGTTTTGAAGAAAGTCTGAATAATTTTCACCTGTCAGTCGCCCTGGAAGAAAGAAAGGCACAAATTTATGGATTTTTAGGAGTTCTAATTGCAACCTTTAAATGGTACCATAAATGTTCAATCATATTTAGGTCGGGACTTTGTGGAAGAGTTTCCATACCTTTGGGACAGTTATACAACAACCAGATCTTAATTTTCTCTGCTTTCAGGTTTTATTTTAAGATGTCAAGATAAACAATTTGGTGCATAACCCTTTCAATAAAATGTAAGTTACTAGGGCTTTTGGCGGACATGCACCCCCATTACCATTACGGAGTGCCATAATGTTTTACAGTCGTTCGAAAATTCTTAGATTTTTGTGGTTCTTTAGATTTTTCCCACATCCTATGTACTCCGTCAGATCTAAAAATCAATTCTTCTGTTGGAACCTTTGGTGTGATATACTAAACCTGAAGAGATTTAGCACTAAACACCAAAACGCTTTTTTGAACTGCTCGACGCACGTTTCGCTAACCATGTTAGCATCATCAGGAAATGATTTAATCTAATCCTAAAACTAAACTATGTTCTATTTATATGAAAACCATACCTAACGAAGCGTGTAAAAATCATGAACCGTGAAGTGTACTAAGCCTTACATTAATAATTGAAAAAGTCGACTGAAAGGAATCGGTCCTTTATCTCGGTTCATGATTTTCTTACATTTTTCTATTTGAATGTTTTCATATGCATCCAAAGCCCTATTATTATTAACACTTTTAATTAGTCTTAAATTACTAATATCTATACTGTGGTCATGTTCAATTGCATGTTGGGCAGCACAAGATTTTTCATTTCTCCCATATCTAATGTGGGCAATATGTTCTTTATATCTTGTCAATATGGATCTTTTTGTTTGCCCAATATACCTTCGATCACAGTCTTGACAGCTAATTTCGTAAATCCCCGACTTTTCATGTTGCTCTACTTTATCCTTTGGATTACCCAGAATTTCTCTTAATTTATTATATAGTTTGTACACAACCTTAATGTCCACTTTTTTCAAAATTTTGTCTAGTCCTCTTGTTAATTGGGCATCAAATGGTATTACCATGAATTTCTTTGTGTTCTGGTCCTTTTGAAAAGTCGAAGATTCTTTCAATAATTTTCTGAACTTATGTTTTCTAATTAGTTTATCTACAGTGTTCTTATTATAACCGTTCACTTCAGATACCTCCCTAATTAATTTTAATTCTTTGTTATAATTATCTTTGTTACATGAGATTAAGCCCCATTACATGAGAGATTACATGAGAGATTAAGTTTATTAAAACTGCAATATGGTTTCTTGGTTGGTTTCATGATCAGAAAGTTGCGAAAAATTCCTACCAGCTTCGGTCAAAGTATAATCATTAGTAAATACCAGATCAGTGAGAGAACGAGTATCGAGCGAATCACGCGTATAGCTTTCTATCCCTTGACTAAATCCATCCAGAATTATAGCTTATTGCCCCTAGTTTTCGTTTATTCGGACAATCAGGTTTCCAACATATATTAAAATCTCCGGTGATTACGGATCTGTTTGATGTTATAACCGGATCATTGACTACATCTTCCCAAAAACCTAAAAATTCATCAATATTACCATTTGGTGATCGATATATACCTCCAAATAACGTGTCATTATTTAGAATTTTTATTTTCACAAATAGAGCCCAAACGTTTTCTGAATTCTTCTCACATCTGACAAAATCCACAGGAACGCCATCCCTGATGTAGATTATGACCCCTTCTGTGTGACCACTATTTGAGTGGCAGACAAAATGTCTATAACCCGGTATTGAAATTTCACTATCCTGTATCGCCTCCGTGATGTGGGTTTCAGTCAAACAACCAACCATAGGATTCCAGTCATAAAACAAATTCATCACTTTCGTCATTTTACAATTTAAACCAGCTACATTCAAGGATACCCACAACTCTTTATTCACTCCTCTTAATTGCTATTCATATTTAATTTTTTGTTTGGCTTTTTGTATTTCTCTTTGATAACACCTGCATTTTCTGTCAAACACAGTATGATAGCAATCAACATCAGTAATTTTCAGCACATCTCGTGCATATTTGCAGTTTGTACAAGTTTTTATTTGAGAACTACACTCTCCAGATTCATGACTTTCACTGCAAATGGGGCATACGGGATTAGACTGACTGAAGTTACTGGCTTTGTGTCCATATCGCCAACACTTAAAACACCTGAATACACTTACAAATTCATAAACTGGAAAACTATACCATCCCATAGAAAGTCTTTTTAAATTAATCAAACTGTTAAAAGCAGGTCTAAACGTCTTCAATATAACATTATACTCATTCTTCCCCTTTGGTACCAGGTGTCCCATTAAGGATGGATCGCGGCCGTATCTTGATAACTATTTATCCCACAGCTTTGCGGAAAAAAAATTATACTAAAACTGACCGTGAGAAATTCACCAAAAATATTTTTAAGTTTCTAAAACGACCGCAAGAGGGCGTGACGTGCTAAACATTTTTAAAAATAATTTTTTTGTGTATTTTCAAGTGTTAACCGAGTAAGAAAAATTCTCAGTTATAATTAGCAAACTGTCTCCTACAACTTTGTTTTATGACATTTTGTCGTAACTTCGGGAATAAAGAAGTGGGGGGGAGTTTTACCTATTTAGATAAAAAGTCGTCTAATGTCCGTTTGCCTAAACCGATTTTCCTCAATTTGGATTCATTTAAAAGGCAATTGCTGGGACAATCAGATAATCTGGGAGAAATTATTTACTTTATAAATGATACCGCGAGGTGGCGTTACATTCAACAATAGGTTTTTGGAAGTTTTGTTCAGTTTTTTCAAATGGAATGGTACAGCTTTTATTACATGGTTAGAAAGGTAATTTAAAGAGAAATCATCCAGTGAAAACCCGAAATCGATATCTCTGACATGTCAAGAGATATTTCGATTCGTTATTTTATTTAAATTTATATTTACATTTGTTGGATCGATACTTTCAATGATAGTTTTTTTTTTGTAATCGAGCTACTTTGCGACACATTTTTAGGTTTTATAATCAATGGGGGATTTCTCGACACATTTTTATTTTTTACTACTTCTCTCCAGGTGTTGTTGTTTGAAATACCACCCATTTGGACGATTTTCAAACACTCTGTGGTTTTTTTAAGAATTTCTTCACTATTCTTTTGAATTACAGTGAGTTTTGACCCATTTTTTAAACAGTCTACAGCAATCGGTAAACAGCCATCGCACAAAAACCATACATTCTTTTTGTCAGCAACTGACTTACATACATTATCTTTTATTTTGACTCAAACTGAGTCGTAATGTCCTTCGCAATAATTGAAATGAACATGTTTATTATTCACTACACTTATGGAGATTATTACTTGTTTCGTTCATTGGAAATTTCCTTGGCAGGTAAAATCATCTTTTCAGATGACAAAATATAAAGATACATTTTTTAAAAGTGGATTCGTATTAAACAAAGTGGTTTAAACCATTCTGAATAATATTGTTCCATTGATAAGAAATCGAAACTACTTTCCGGATAACAGAATAAATTTCTCCACGCTTTTTAATTTACGACTGTGAATGTAATAAATCCTCGACAATCTAACAACGTTAACCAATTGTTCATATCGATAAAAAAATGCTTAACACGCTTTTAATTAAAACAATAACATACAACACTGCCTTTGTTTGTTAAATACGTTTCTGCTTACTGCTGATATGACGAATAGCGTCATAGGCAGGTCAGTGCATGTTTAGAAATAATTTTAAGATTACGTTTCATACCAGAATGTCGGTGTTTAAAAGAATTCATCGAGAAATACGGCGATTAGTAATATTTTACCAGGTGGAGCAACTATCACGCTATTGTTTTAATAATGTTTTCTTCTTCTGCTCTTACAACCTTTAAACGAAGGTTGGCGACCATCATGCCTATTTTCACTATCGATTGGTATTCCACGTAGGACCTCTGCATTTGTAATTTATTTCGACTCATGCTATTCGTAGTATTCTTCTGACTAGCCACATTCTAAAAGATTTGAGTATTTTGATCATCTATTTATTAAGGGTGGAAGCTTCTATACCGTGAAGGAGAATCGAATATACAGTGGAACCCAAAAATATTTGGACAAGTTAAGTGTGCTTATGAAATTAAAAAAAAATAATAAAAAAGAATTTATTAGGAAAAGTAATAAACCAGGGCCTGATATTGCCGTATTCCAAAATGCGTCCGGTTTGCGCATGACGTCACACGTTGAGTAAAATTCAAATATCTCCATTACTAGACTTTAAAATACAATTTAAATGCATTATAATTGGGATTAAGGCATTACATTGGGAACAAATACTGTGCAAGTGAGGGCAACACGCCTACAAAATTCTATATAACATAAACATACACAATTTTATTTGAATTTAAGACAATTTATTTACAGAACAAAACAACTTCGATAGATCCAATTTTTATGTATTGACAAAAACATTATAGTTTTATAGATTAATACTATTTATTACGAGTATTTCAAATGAATATAAACAAATCCTTTTGTTTATCAGTTTAAAAATGTAAGTAAAAAATAATATACATTGGTTATAAAAAATTGCAATATGCAAATTGAAAGTTTTGTAAACATCGGCTTTTAAATTTAATATCCAGCTAAATTCGATATTTCTTGCCGACAATAAAATATAAATTATTCAACACACATCTAGCCATAATTATATCATATATTGATATTAAAAATTACAACATTTTGTTTCATAAATTTAAAATTATACATATTTCTTAAGCTCATGTCCATTGTCAATTAGCTATAAGTGTAATTATGTAATAGTTTTAATCATCATTCTTTTGTTTAATTTTACACTTGTTTTGTTCAATCCTCTAGAGCGAAAATACATTCACGATCGAACAAGTTTTTTTTGTTTTTTATGGGCATTGAATATGATTACTTCTAAGCATAAAATTATTCAAATTATTTTTTGGTAAAAGTCAAGGATTCTCCATTAACAGACTTACAAATTTGTTCAAGCTGCTTCATTTGTGACAGAAAATCTTCAGAAGTTTTCTGAAGAAAAATTTTTCACACTTTCTCCACATGGTGCCACCGATCGACTTCACCCAACTGTCCAACATGCAACGCCACGTGTATCTTGGGACCGGTTTCTAGCCTTCATCAGCCGAGCTCCAAACGAACGCAAGGAAAGCAGTTGGGAGAGACGATCTAATATATATGTTAGAATTACTAGGTTCTCGGGTAGAACCGCGTTTTAGATAGGAGGTTCACAAATTTGTTTACAGAATTAATTTTTGAAAATGAAATATGTATTGAACATGCAATGTTCTATAACACTAAGAATATCCGTATATATACAGGGTGTTAGGTAAACATGCGGCAAAAATTAAAGGGGTTATTCCTTGACTTATTCTAAGAATATTTTGTTGTATGATGATTTTTGAAAAACCCCTTTGTTTCGAAGATACAGGGTGAACAAAATTTACGACATTAACAACATTTTATTATCAAAAAGTACATGTAAAGTTGCTCAATCGATAATAAATCTTCGAAATGACTTCCTCCAGCCTTGATACAAGCACTCAATCTTCTCGTCATTGACTGCCGAACTCTTTCAAACACACCAGGTCGTTTCTAATTGAGTTACACACAACAATTATCCGATTTCGCAGATCATCCAAATTCTTCAATGGAGTAGCGTAAACTAATGACTTCAGATATCCCCAGAAGAAATAATCCAGGGGGTTTAAGTCCGGGGATCGAGCAGGCCATGCGTGTGGCCCACTTCGACCAATCCAGCGATATCGATTAAGAAACACGAGCAACTAAACTGAAATGTGATGGTGCACCATCGTGCATAAACCACATTTCAAACTCAGGCAGCGTTGCTTCCAAAAGTTGCGATACGCCTCGCCTGTAAGTCTTTGTGCTTGAAATACCGCTCCAATTAGATACCACCTACAATTCCAACCCAAACATTCAACGAGAATTGATGTTGAAAACTATCTTCACATACCTGATGCGGATTTTCATCTGCCCACACATGGTTATTATGAAAATTCCTTAATCAGTTTCTTGCGAAAGTGGCTTTATCGGTGAAAAAAATTTGTGTCAAGAATAGAGGGATGAGATGTAAAGTTAGCAATACCCATTGACAAAATGCAATACGTGGAGGAAACTCAACAGGTAGTAGTGCCTGAACGCGTTGAATGTGGTATGGATACAACAAATTGTCCTTAAGAATTTTTCAAACTGCCCAGTGACTCACATTCAAAGTATTTGCAATTTTTCGTGTAGAACTACCAGGCTCTTCCGCTATCATGTCTAGCATATTCTGTTCCAGTAGTACCGTTCTTACAGTCAGTGTTCTTCCTGACCCTTCAGTTCGTTTCAATGTGCCTGTTTCGCGAAGACGTCGATGAATGTTTTCGAAGATTTTTCGGTCGGGGACATTACGGGCTGGATATCGTTCACCGTACAATCGCCTAGCTTGTAATGCAAGTCCATACATGAAGTGCATGTTAATCATCTTGGCGTTTGTATACATTGTGTATACTCATTATTTAAGATACGTCAAACAGCCAAACGTCACTCAAACTATGTAAACAAATGCGACCGAAGAAATCCACTTACTAGATAAAACAGCCGTTCCAAGTGATCGAGATGGAAAAAAAAATTGTACTTGTTAAACTCATTGACGTACACTCTACTTTTATTTACATTAATGATTTCAACAAATATCGAATATGGTTGTCGCAAATTTTGTTATTATTACTATTTCTACCACCATCTAACCAACCAACATCTAATCAAGCATAAATAACTAAAAGACCATACTTTTTAATAGCAACAAATTTGTAAACGTTTTCGGGTTTAATATATACTTCAGTTGTGGTGATTACCTAGTCGACAATTCAGTGACAACTTATTTAAAACACTTGGTATTTGTTTCACAATATATTCAAGATATTCTCTAACATGTTTCGGCCTCGCGACCATTCTCAAAGAGAGTTATGTATAAACTAAACTAAAGTTTCAAAGTGCTGTCTAATGGAAGTCGGTTTTTTCATCTCGTTAAATTTATTACACTATCAATAATTGGAGTATTTCCGAAGTCTAGCTGGGTGTTTGTTAGGTTTTTGCCGTCGTATATGGCTTTTTTAATTTCGAAAATTTCCAGGTAATTTAACAGCCTGCTTTTATTGCAGCTATGTATTAATTTGGTATTATTAATGTTAAAAAAATGGTTCTGGTCTATACAATGGTCGGCAAAGCCCGTCTTTCTCTGATTGTGTAAAATTGAATATTTATGTTCTTTTAGCCTATCATTGAGCGATCGGCCCGTTTGGCCTATATAAATAACGTCACACATATTACATTTAATTTCGTATACTCCAGATTTGTCACAAAATTTTGCTCTTTCTTTGTTATTGTTTAACATCGATGCAAGATTATTCTTATTAACAGAGATAATATTAATATTTTCGTTCTTTAACTGATTTGTGTTCTTAAATATATCGCAATCCAAACTAGATACCATGAACCCAAAATCTCCAGTCTTATACGGAATGCCTAAACTGCATAAAGATGGCATTCCAATGAGACCAGTCGTTTCTTATGTAAATGCTCCTGCATATAAACTTTGCAAACAACTCAACAGTGATCTACCATTATTTATCGATTTCAACTCGCCCAAAGCAATCAAAAATACAATAGAACTAACAACAAAATTAAAAAACATACAGATACCTCCCAATGCAAAGTTAGTTTCGTTCGATATAAAAAGCCTTTTTCCCTCCATTCCGGTACAAGATCTTAAAAATATCCTCACTGAAAGAATTCATGAATGCAATCTTGAAATCGTACACAAAAATGCTCTCATAAAAGCTATCAATGTATGTACCGAACAAAATTATTTTCTGTTCAATTCAAAATTTTACCAACAAACGAATGGATTACCAATGGGAAGCCCCCTGAGCCCCCTCCTGGCAGAAATTTATATGGCTAATTTTGAAAACAATTTTTTAGCGACACTAATTATACAAGACACATACATTTTTGGGCCAGGTATGTCGATGATATTATTTGCATATGGACCGGTACAGAAAGACTATAGGGTCAATTTCTTGAATATTTAAACAGTGTAAACTCAAAAATCCATTTCACAATAGAAACAGAGACGGATAATTCATTAAATTTCTTAGATTTAAAAATAATAAGAACACCGAATAAATTAGAATTCGAAATATTTAGAAAACCCACGTATACCGATACAATTATTCACGCAAGTTCAAATCAGTCATGGAATGTAAAAATGTCCACTTTTCATAGTATGACCCACAGACTTCTAACGATTCCACTTAAAAAAGACAGCTATGAAAAAGAACTTATATTCTTTAGAAATATTATCAAAAATATCGCAAGGAATAATGGATATCAGCCAAGCATCATAGATAAAATGATAAAAAACAAGATTAAGAAAAACAACACCAAACATTTTTATGCCGCAACACCCGAAAAAGATTCTAAAAATTGGCATGCTATAAACTATATTCACAAATTAAGTTCAAGAATCACAAATCAGTTAAAGAACGAAAATATTAATATTATCTCTGTTAATAAGAATAATCTTACATGGATGTAAAACAATAACAAAGAAAGAGCAAAATTTTGTGACAAATCTGGAGTATACGAAATTAAATGTAATATGTCTGACGCTATTTATATAGGCCAAACGGGCCGATCGCTCAATGATAGGCTAAAAGAACATAAATATTCAATTTTACACAATCAGAGAAAGACGGGCTTTTGCCGAACATTGTATAGACCAGAACCATTGTTTTAACATTAATAATACCAAATTAATACATAGCTGCAATAAAAGCAGGCTGTTAAATTACCTGGAAATTTTCGAAATTAAAAAAGCCATATACGACGGCAAAAACCTAACAAACACCCAGCTAGACTTCGGAAATACTCCAATTATTGATAGTGTAATAAATTTAACGAGATGAAAAAACCGACTTCCATTAGACAGCACTTTGAAACTTTAGTTTAGTTTATACATAACTCTCTTTGAGAATGGTCGCGAGGCCGAAACATGTTTGAGAATATCTTGAATATATTGTGAAACAAATACCAAGTGTTTTAATTATTATCATTGTTACTATGTTTCACCAAGAGCCAACCGCGCAATCAATCAAAACTATTGTTAATGAGAACTTATTTTCTTTCCCTTTTCTTAATTCTTGCAGATTGTTCATTCGAACTGGTTTTCTAAAACTAAACGCCAGATTTTGAGTCAGTACAGCATCATTCTTCAAGCCACGGTAACTTTTTATTGTGCATTTTAACAATTTATATTGTATATTTACTTTGAAATCGCTATCTAAAAAGTATTCCGAAAAAATAAAAGTCTTTTTCAGGTTAAACTTATCTTGTCTTTTTGTGGCATGATTCATTCCACTTCTTACACGCAAGTTAATTTTTGGAAAAATGAAAAAACTTCACATCACATGGATTCGTTTTCGACTGATTGTTGGAGTTAGACCCAAACACAGTACAACGCATTGCTGGTATTGAATATTTTAGATTAACACTACACAAACGCCGTACATAAACTTCCAGTAAACTTGTTATATATCAAAACCATCGTGTTATCCGAATTTTACTCTATGGGTGAGGTATTCCCGCCAACAAAGCTCCACCCACCATGCACAATATCTTACCTTAGTAATTGTTATACCGTGGTAATAAACAATTCTAACACAACCATAATTTAAGTATTAAATAATTATAAATCCATATTTGTAGTAGATACGTTAATAAAAAAATCAACTTGGCTTATAAATAGTATTTGGTCGAACCACCTTTGACCTTAATCACATTTCCAAAACGTTTTGGCCTGGATACCACCAATTCTTTAAAATTTACATCGATTGCATTCCATTCCTCTAATAATTTACTCTTTAAAGTGTATGTATTAATAATTTCATATTTCCTTTTATGAGTTTTCAAATAATGTCATACGTTTTCACTAGGATCAAGGTCAGGTGATTGAGGCAGTGTTTTAACCACTTTTGGGTAGTTGTATAATAGCCATTCGCGAACTATACTTGCACTATGTTTAGGATCATTGTCTAGGTAAAATTTAAATAAGTTTGCACCTTTCAAATTCTCCGCACTTTCTCTCAGATTTTGCCTTAAAATATTTGAATAAATGTTTTTGTTACCAACTCTCTCGGAGGATATACACCCCCAAATCATTATCGATCCCCTACCGCCGTTGGACACCGATTTTCTGCTAGAATGATTTTTTAATTAGGGTGCCCGAATATTTTTAGCAGAGAATCATTGGGATTTTTAATTAATTTTCTTTTTTTCTTCAGCAGAAAAACTGCTGCCAAATATGATAGTTGCCCCACCCTATATAATACTTGGTATATAATTTAACCATGACTAAGTATTTGTCGAAGTACTCGTAAAATTCTTTTTTGATTTTGTGAAATATCAGCGACTGAAAAGATATTTCTGATCGTGCCAAACAAGAACCCTGTACCCTGTTATTTTCATTGTAAGTACGCCATAAACCATAAAGGCCTATTAATAACTGGACCCTATTGGTTCTCGTCAACAAAAGGTCGAGTGCTTTTCTGAGAAATCACTTCTACAGGCAATTTTACGTACTGTACCATTCTGCATTTTTGACGAATAACCATAAGTTGTATAGTAGGTGTGCTGTTAATTTGTAATAATAGTTTTAAGAGTAGAAGTAAATTTCAACGCCCTTTTTCCCAAGGTTAAATATTAGATATCTAAAAAAAATTATATTATACACTCGTGTCAAAATATTAAAGACTCTTGAGTAATGATTTTTAAATATTTTCAAAAAATAACAATGAAAACTGGGGTTTCACACAGACGTTTCTCTAGAAAAAAAACTTTATATATTTAAAAAAAATATTTTAGTTGTTAGTCACACGGAGATAAATCAGGCGAATATGGAGCATGCTGAGGCACACAGACTTGTTTTTGCGTCAAAAATTCACGAACTGCGACAGTTATGTGAGATGGAGTATTATTGTCCCGGCGTTCGATATTTTTTGAAGTTTCTATGATGTTTTCAACATTTTGACACTGACATCGACTTGTTTTTTGCTTTGTTCCAAATTATTTCTCTAGAATTGAGTACTTCTCCTACTTTATGATTGAAACACTACTGCCAAAATGTTAAAGTACTGCCAAATATAACTTATTAATAGGAAAACTGGGGTTTTACACAGACGTTTCTCTAGAAAAAAAACTTTATATATTTTTTAAAATTTATTTTAGGTGTGGTAAAATATTAGATACACCCTCAGTTTTATAGGAAATAGGAGAGTTTCCAAGAGGAAAACGCAAAACAAACATTTTAATATCTTGAATTTTTTCCACTATATTTTAATAAATTAAAAAAATATTTTTCGTAATGAATCGTGCAACTGTTTTAATAGTTTGTCGTGCAATTTCTTCACATGAAGTCTGAAAAGCACTATTTAAGTCTTCCATATCTTCAAATTGTCTTGATTCACTATAAACTCACCTTGAAAGCATTCCTCAGATATTTTCAATGATTTTTAAATCTGGAGAGACAACAGGCCAGTCCCATTTGGAAATACACAGTATGTCGGAACTAATCACATGGAACTTGAAGAGATTTACCACTAAACACCAAAAAACTTTTTTTTGAACTGCTCGACGCACGTTTCGCTAAGTATGTTAGCATCATCAGGAGATAATTTAATCTGCAAATTAAATCATCTCCTGATGATGCTAATATGCTTAGCAAAACGTGCGTCGAGCAGTTCAAAAAAGTGATTTGGTGTTTAGTGGTAAATTTCTTCAAGTTTAGTGTTTCACACCAAAGGTTCCAATAGAAGAATTAATCTAGTCACACGGAGATAAATTAGGCGAATATGGAGCATGCTGAGGCACACAGACTTGTTTTTGCGTCAAAAATTCACGAACTGCGACAGTTATGTGAGATGGAGCATTATTGTTCCGGCGCTCGATATTTTTTTAAGTTTCTATGATGTTTTCAACATTTTGACACCGACATCGACTTGTTTTTTGCTTTGTTCCAAATTATTTCTCTAGAATTGAGTACTTCTCCTACTTTATGATTGAAACACTACTGCCAAAATGTTAAAGTACTGCCAAATATAACTTATTAATAGGAAAACTGGGGTTTTACACAGACGTTTCTCTAAAAAAAAAACTTTATATATTTTTTAAAATTTATTGTAGGTGTGGTAAAATATTAGATACACCCTCAGTTTTATAGGAAATAGGAGAGTTTCCAAGAGGAAAACGTAAAACAAACATTTTAATATCTTGAATTTTTTCCACTATATTTTAATAAATTAAAAAAATATTTTTCGTAATGAATCGTGCAACTGTTTTAATAGTTTGTCGTGCAATTTCTTCACATGAAGTCTGAAAAGCACTATTTAAGTCTTCCATATCTTCAAATTGTCTTGATTCACTATAAACTCACCTTGAAAGCATTCCTCAGATATTTTCAATGATTTTTAAATCTGGAGAGACAACAGGCCAGTCCCATTTGGAAATACACAGTATGTCGGAACTAATCACACGGAACTTGAAGAGATTTACCACTAAACACCAAAAAACTTTTCATTGAACTGTTCGACGCACGTTTCGCTAAGTATGTTAGCATCATCAGGAGATAATTTAATCTGCAAATTAAATCATCTCCTGATGATGCTAACATGCTTAGCAAAACGTGCGTCGAGCAGTTCAAAAAAGTGATTTGGTGTTTAGTGGTAAATTTCTTCAAGTTTAGTGTTTCACACCAAAGGTTCCAATAGAAGAATTAATCTAGTCACACGGAGATAAATTAGGCGAATATGGAGCATGCTGAGGCACACAGACTTGTTTTTGCGTCAAAAATTCACGAACTGCGACAGTTATGTGAGACGGAGCATTATTGTTCCGGCGTTCGATATTTTTTTAAGTTTCTATGATGTTTTCAACATTTTGACACCGACATCGACTTGTTTTTTGCTTTGTTCCAAATTATTTCTCTAGAATTGAGTACTTCTCCTACTTTATGATTGAAACACTACTGCCAAAATGTTAAAGTACTGCCAAATATAACTTATTAATAGGAAAACTGGGGTTTTACACAGACGTTTCTCTAGAAAAAAAACTTTATATATTTTTTAAAATTTATTGTAGGTGTGGTAAAATATTAGATACACCCTCAGTTTTATAGGAAATAGGAGAGTTTCCAAGAAGAAAACGCAAAACAAACATTTTAATATCTTGAATTTTTTCCACTATATTTTAATAAATTAAAAAAATATTTTTCGTAATGAATCGTGCAACTGTTTTAATAGTTTGTCGTGCAATTTCTTCATATGAAGTCTGAAAAGCACTATTTAAGTCTTCCATATCTTCAAATTGTCTTGATTCACTATAAACTCACCTTGAAAGCATTCCTCAGATATTTTCAATGATTTTTAAATCTGGAGAGACAACAGGCCAGTCCCATTTGGAAATACACAGTATGTCGGAACTTGAAGAGATTTACCACTAAACACCAAAAAACTTTTTTTTGAACTGTTCGACGCACGTTTCGCTAAGTATGTTAGCATCATGAGGAGATGATTTAATCTGTAAATTAAATCATCTCCTGATGATGCTAACATGCTTAGCAAAACGTGCGTCGAGCAGTTCAAAAAAGTGATTTGGTGTTTAGTGGTAAATTTCTTCAAATTTAGTGTTTCACACCAAAGGTTCCAATAGAAGAATTAATCTAGTCACACGGAGATAAATTAGGCGAATATGGAGCATGCTGAGGCACACAGACTTGTTTTTGCGTCAAAAATTCACGAACTGCGACAGTTATGTGAGATGGAGCATTATTGTTCCGGCGTTCGATATTTTTTTAAGTTTCTATGATGTTTTCAACATTTTGACTTCTACTTTATGATTGCAACTCATTTTGGGCCAGCCTCGTTTTCTCTTTTCTTTTCTTTCAACTTCTCATATCCTTTCCATCAGATTATCTTTCTTCAGTCTCGCCAAATGGCCGAATCAGTAAAGTTGTCGTATTTCGATTTTCTTTAGAATACTAAAGAAAACTGCTATATACTCCTTCAATTTTTCTTAGAACTTTCATATCCATTACTGTTACGTTCATACCAATTGCTTCAATTTTTCTTAGAACTTTCATATCCATTGCTGTTATTTTCATTTTTGATTGGGTGTCCATAATTTGCTGCCATATTAATGTGTGGTTGAAAGGAACATGATCTTGAATATATTTAAATTTGTGTGTTTGCTAAATTCGGAAGAGATATACCACTAAACACCACCAAATCATTTTTTGAAACTTCTCGACGCACGTTTCGATAACCATGTTAGCATCATCAGGAGATGATTTACTTTAAAAGCATTAAATACTTGTGTGTTGCCATTATTCTGTTGATGACATCTATCTTCAAGGCTACTTGACCTTCATAATCTCTGACTTATTAAAATTAATTTTACACCTTTATTCATAATGTCAGCAATTATGGAGATTTCGTCCATCAATGTGATGAAAATCAACAGAGTATTCCTGCCTGTCTTACTCCCTTGAATGTTTTAAATGTTTCAGTGATTCCTGCTCCAGTTCTCACCCTGATTTGCATGTGTCTTTATAAATAACTGAATTGTTTGTATTAATGTCACTGATACATCTGGGTTTTTCTGGAATTTTTCAGGTTGATAGTTAGATCAATGATCATTTTTGAAATTTTGTTCACTGGACAATCTCTCCTAGCTACAAATTTGTTTTCGAGCTAGATATTACGCATGAAATAAACTAACGAGTAAGGAAAATATACAATGAAGTACACAGCTTGTCATCAAATAGATGATCAACTAAATTTTCGACTGAATTCTTAATAGAAATTGCTTAAATAGTCCCGATTTAGATTTTAATATATACAAGACTTCCACTTAAAGCTAATAAATCTAGGATGTTATTTCACCAATATGTAAACGATTACCATCCATTCCGAGATTAATTATGAAAGCTTGCGCAATTTCAGATAATAATTTATTTATATTGGGCTGTAAAAAATTCCAATTCATGACAGTGTTCATTTTGTTTTCTTTTCCTAATAGGTAAACAGACAATTTGCTTATAAATCCAAGTATTTTTAGATTTATTATGGTGTCATTATGACAGATTTCGAAATAAACACAGACATCAATATAGAGTGGTAAAATGGACAATTCTTTTAATCTGTGGAATTTCTAATATTATTGACTTTATTTAAAATGAATAGGTTGCATGCATTTTAAACAGTTGTCAGTCCATATATTTCCAAGATACTTGATGCTAAGTGTGGATGGATAGTCTTTTATTCCTTTTCCATGTTTGACAACCCTATTCTTGTCAATTTTTCTATGTATATGGTCGTGAAAATTTGCGATTTTTGGCCATTTTTAGAATCTTTACAGCAACTAAACTTAAAGTGGAGATATTCTAGTTGAAAATGTCAGGTCCTACGTAAAATTTCATGACAAATCGAGTCGTTTTTTTTTTAATATATATTTTTAGACTTTTTACTGTAACTAAACTTAAAGTCGAGATATGGATGTAAAATTGTCAGGCCTTGTGTGAAATTTCACGACGAATCGAGAATTTCAAGCTTTTCGGAAACATGAATATTTTTGTTAATTTTTTCATATATACGGTTGCGAAAATTTGCGATTTTTGGCCTTTTTTGGACGTTTTGCTGTAACTAAAATTAAAGTGAAAATATTCTAGTGAAAATGTCAGATCCTAGATGAAATTTCACGACGAATCCAGTGGTAAAACATTTATTTTGATGTATCTGTTAACTTTGAATGTGCAAATGATTGTTTAGTTTTTCCAGAATGTACGAATCCTCGTTTTTTTTCTGGCAATATATCTAATACAGTTATAGTCAGCTATAAATGGATTTTTTTTTCTACTTTTTCATGTCTGAATACCCTATTTTGTGTATTTTGAAGCTATTCTGAAACATGAATATTTTTGTCAATTTTTCCATGTATATGGTCGTGAAAATTTGCGATTTGTGGCTATTTTTAGACTTTTTACTGTAACTAAAGTTAAAGTGAGGATATGCTAGTGAAAATATCACCTCTTATGTGAAATTTCACGTCGAATCGAGTGGTAAAATATTCATTTTTATGTATCTGATAACTTAGAAAATGTAGATGATTGTTTAGTTTTTCCAAAATGGACGTATCCTCGTTTTTCAGGCAATATCTCTAATACAGTTGTTGTTAAGTGTAAATAGATAGTTTTTTCTACTTTTTCATGTCTGAATACCCTATTGTGTATATTTTGAAGCTATTCTGAAACATGAATATTTTTGTCAATTTTTCCATGTATATGGTCGTGAAAATTTGCGATTTGTGGCTATTTTTAGATTTTTTACTGTAACTAAAGTTAAAGTGAGGATATGCTAGTGAAAATATCACCTCTTATGTGAAATTTCACGTCGAATCGAGTGGTGAAATATTCCTTTTAATGTATCTGATAACTTAGAAAATGTAGATGATTGTTTAGTTTTTCCAAAATGGACGTATCCTCGTTTTTCTGGCAATATCTCTAATACAGTTGTTGTTAAGTGTAAATAGATAGTTTTTTCTACTTTTTCATGTCTGAATACCCTATTGTGTATATTTTGAAGCTATTCTGAAACATGAATATTTTTGTCAATTTTTCCATGTATATGGTCGTGAAAATTTGCGATTTGTGGCTATTTTTAGATTTTTTACTGTAACTAAAGTTAAAGTGAGGATATGCTAGTGAAAATATCACCTCTTATGTGAAATTTCACGTCGAATCGAGTGGTGAAATATTCCTTTTAATGTATCTGATAACTTAGAAAATGTAGATGATTGTTTAGTTTTTCCAAAATGGACGTATCCTCGTTTTTCTGGCAATATCTCTAATACAGTTGTTGTTAAGTGTAAATAGATAGTTTTTTCTACTTTTTCATGTCTGAATACCCTATTGTGTATATTTTGAAGCTATTCTGAAACATGAATATTTTTGTCAATTTTTCCATGTATATGGTCGTGAAAATTTGCGATTTGTGGCTATTTTTAGATTTTTTACTGTAACTAAAGTTAAAGTGAGGATATGCTAGTGAAAATATCACCTCTTATGTGAAATTTCACGTCGAATCGAGTGGTGAAATATTCCTTTTGATGTATCTGATAACTTAGAAAATGTAGATGATTGTTTAGTTTTTCCAAAATGGACGTATCCTCGTTTTTCTGGCAATATCTCTAATACAGTTGTTGTTAAGTGTAAATAGATAGTTTTTTCTACTTTTTCATGTCTGAATACCCTATTGTGTATATTTTGAAGCTATTCTGAAACATGAATATTTTTGTCAATTTTTCCATGTATATGGTCGTGAAACTTTGCGATTTGTGGCTATTTTTAGATTTTTTACTGTAACTAAAGTTAAAGTGAGGATATGCTAGTGAAAATATCACCTCTTATGTGAAATTTCACGTCGAATCGAGTGGTGAAATATTCCTTTTGATGTATCTGATAACTTTGAAAATGTAGATGATTGTTTAGTTTTTCCAAAATGGACGTATCCTCGTTTTTCTGGCAATATCTCTAATACAGTTGTTGTTAAGTGTAAATAGATAGTTTTTTCTACTTTTTCATGTCTGAATACCCTATTGTGTATATTTTGAAGCTATTCTGAAACATGAATATTTTTGTTAATTTTTCCATGTATATGGTCGTGAAAATTTGCGATTTGTGGCTATTTTTAGATTTTTTACTGTAACTAAAGTTAAAGTGAGGATATGCTAGTGAAAATATCACCTCTTATGTGAAATTTCACGTCGAATCGAGTGGTGAAATATTCCTTTTGATGTATCTGATAACTTTGAAAATGTAGATGATTGTTTAGTTTTTCCAAAATGGACGTATCCTCGTTTTTCTGGCAATATCTCTAATACAGTTGTTGTTAAGTGTAAATAGATAGTTTTTTCTACTTTTTCATGTCTGAATACCCTATTGTGTATATTTTGAAGCTATTCTGAAACATGAATATTTTTGTTAATTTTTCCATGTATATGGTCGTGAAACTTTGCGATTTGTGGCTATTTTTAGACTTTTTACTGTAACTAAAGTTAAAGTGAGGATATGCTAGTGAAAATATCACCTCTTATGTGAAATTTCACGTCGAATCGAGTGGTGAAATATTCCTTTTGATGTATCTGATAACTTTGAAAATGTAGATGATTGTTTAGTTTTTCCAAAATGGACGTATCCTCGTTTTTCTGGCAATATCTCTAATACAGTTGTTGTTAAGTGTAAATAGATAGTTTTTTCTACTTTTTCATGTCTGAATACCCTATTATGTATATTTTGAAGCTATTCTGAAACATGAATATTTTTGTCAATTTTTCCATGTATATGGTCGTGAAAATTTGCGATTTGTGGCTATTTTTAGATTTTTTACTGTAACTAAAGTTAAAGTGAGGATATGCTAGTGAAAATATCACCTCTTATGTGAAATTTCACGTCGAATCGAGTGGTGAAATATTCCTTTTGATGTATCTGATAACTTAGAAAATGTAGATGATTGTTTAGTTTTTCCAAAATGGACGTATCCTCGTTTTTCTGGCAATATCTCTAATACAGTTGTTGTTAAGTGTAAATAGATAGTTTTTTCTACTTTTTCATGTCTGAATACCCTATTGTGTATATTTTGAAGCTATTCTGAAACATGAATATTTTTGTCAATTTTTCCATGTATATGGTCGTGAAAATTTGCGATTTGTGGCTATTTTTAGATTTTTTACTGTAACTAAAGTTAAAGTGAGGATATGCTAGTGAAAATATCACCTCTTATGTGAAATTTCACGTCGAATCGAGTGGTGAAATATTCCTTTTGATGTATCTGATAACTTAGAAAATGTAGATGATTGTTTAGTTTTTCCAAAATGGACGTATCCTCGTTTTTCTGGCAATATCTCTAATACAGTTGTTGTTAAGTGTAAATAGATAGTTTTTTCTACTTTTTCATGTCTGAATACCCTATTGTGTATATTTTGAAGCTATTCTGAAACATGAATATTTTTGTCAATTTTTCCATGTATATGGTCGTGAAAATTTGCGATTTGTGGCTATTTTTAGATTTTTTACTGTAACTAAAGTTAAAGTGAGGATATGCTAGTGAAAATATCACCTCTTATGTGAAATTTCACGTCGAATCGAGTGGTGAAATATTCCTTTTGATGTATCTGATAACTTAGAAAATGTAGATGATTGTTTAGTTTTTCCAAAATGGACGTATCCTCGTTTTTCTGGCAATATCTCTAATACAGTTGTTGTTAAGTGTAAATAGATAGTTTTTTCTACTTTTTCATGTCTGAATACCCTATTGTGTATATTTTGAAGCTATTCTGAAACATGAATATTTTTGTCAATTTTTTTATGTATATGGTTGTGAAAATTTGCAATTTGTGGCTATTTTTAGACTTTTTACTGTAACTAAAGTTAAAGTGAGGATATGCTAGTGAAAATATCACGTCTTATGTGAAATTTCACGTCGAATCGAGTGGTGAAATATTCCTTTTGATGTATCTGATAACTTTGAAAATTTAGATGATTGTTTAGTTTTTCCAGAATGTACGAATCCTCGATTTTCTGACAGTATCTCTAATACGGTTGTTGTTAGCTATAAATGGATATTTTTTTCTTCTTTTTCGTGTTCGAATACTCTATTCTGTATAGTTTGAAGTTATTTTGAAACATTAATATTTTTGTCAATTTTTCCAACCGAATGGTGAAACATTTATTTTGATATATCTGATCACTTTGAATATATAGATGATTGATTAATATTTTCAGAATGGACGTGTCCTCGTTTTTCTGGCAATATTTTTAATACAGTTGTTAAGTATAACTGGATAGTTTTTTCTTCTATTCATATCTGAAAACCCTATTATGTATATTTTGAAGCTATTCTAAAACAACAATATTTTTGTCCATTTTTCTATATATATGGTTGGTAAAAAT
Source organism: Cosmopolites sordidus (assembly GCA_031761425.1). NCBI lineage: Eukaryota > Metazoa > Arthropoda > Insecta > Coleoptera > Curculionidae > Cosmopolites > Cosmopolites sordidus. Next base: position 24,820 of record JARFXV010001761.1, on the reverse strand, counting down.
GTGTGATTTTTTGATATTTTTAGACTTTTTACAGTAACTAACTTAAAGCTCAGAAATGTTTGTGAAAATATCAGGCTCTGTGCGAAATTTCACGACAAATCGAGTGGTGAAATATTTATTTTGATATATCTTATCGCGTTGAATATATAGAGAGGATTGTTGGGTTTTGGTATAAATATAAATATAAATATTTTTTGAAACAAATAGATTCACTCATTTTTAGTTATTTTAATATAAATCAACTGGAATTGGAGATATGATAAAAATTTCTATTTCTATGTGTAATTTTACTGCGAATACATTTATAGAACATTTAGTTTCATATCACTTATAACATTAAATATATTCAGAGTAAGTTTGTATAACTTAATAGGCTTTTGATAAAATATATTTGATACTTTTTTAAAAAATATATTGATAACTTAGTTACTTTCTCTATTAATTCTTGCACCGGTCATTATATATACTTGCTCAAGGCGTACCCTTGACGGACAGAGAGAGAAGTTTTTGGAATAAGTTGTGTTTTACATTTGTCGTCAGAAGTAATAATCTACAACACAACAAATTAATTCCAGAGTCGCTTATGCTTTTGACCATGACATGAGAGGTTCAACCCGCAGTTTAATTTGTTTGTTTTTCAATGCGACTCACTAAATATAGACGTTATGTTATCGCTTGAGATAAAAAACAAAATCAAGGAACTGGGATTATAGCGAGGAAAATTATCTTTAAATACTACCAATACTTATCCGATTAATAGCGTTCAATATTATTTTATAAATGATAAGTATATATATATATATATATATATATATATATATATATATATATATATATATATATATATATATATATATATATATATATATATATAGGGTGTTAGGTAAACATGCGGCAAAAATTAAAGGGGTTATTCCTTGACTTATCCTAAGAATATTTTGTTGTATGATGATTTTTGAAAAACCCCTTTGTTTCGAAGATACAGGGTGAACAAAATTTACGACATTAACAACATTTTATTATCAAAAAGTACATGTAAAGTTGCCCAATCTACAATAAATGTTCGAAATGACTTCCTCCAGCCTTGATACAAGCATTCAATCTTCTCGTCATTGACTGCCGAACTCTTTCAAACACACCAGGGTCGTTTCTAATTGAGTTACACCCAGCTATTATCCGATTTCGCAAATCATCCAAATTCTTCAATAGAGTAGCGTAAACTAATGACTTCAGATATCCCCAGAAGAAATAATCCAGGGGGTTTAAGTCCGGGGATCGAGCAGGCCATGCGTGTGGCCCACTTCGACCAATCCAGCGATATCCGTATGCTGCTGTTAAAAAATCACCAGCAATCAAACTGAAATGTGGTGGTATAACCACATTTCACATATATAACATAAACCACATTTCATGCCTTGGTACATCTTCCAGAAACTCAGGCAGCGTTGCTTCCAAAAAGTTGCGATACACCTCGCCAATAAGTCTTTGTGATAGAAATACCGGTCCAATTAGATAGTCACCTACAATTCCAACCCAAACATTCAACGACAACTGATGTTGAAAACTATCTTCGCATACCTCTTGCGGATTTTCATCTGCCCACACATGGTTATTATGAAAATTCCTTATTGCGCTTCTTACGAAAGTGGCTTCATCGGAGAAAAGAATTTCTGTCAGGAATAGAGGGATGCGAAGTAAAGTTTGCAATATCCATTGACATAATGCAATACGTGGAGGAAAATCAACATGTAGTAGTGCCTGAACGCGTTGAATGTGGTATGGATACAACAAATTGTCCTTAAGAATTTTCCAAACTGTCCAGGGACTCACATTCAAAGTATTTGCAATTTTTCGCGTATAACTACCAGGCTCTTCCGCAATCATGTCCAGCACATTCTGTTCCAATTGTACCATTCTTACAGTCAGTGATCTTTCTGACCCTTCAGTTCGTTTCAATGTGCCTGTTTCACGAAGACGTCGATGAATGTTTTCGAAGATTTTTCGGTCAGGGACATTACGGGCTGGAAATCGTTCACTGTACAATCGCCTAGCTTGTAATGCATTGCCATCAGCAAGTCCATACATGAGGTGCATGTCAGTCATCTCGGCATTTGTATACATTATGATTACACATCATTACGTCACTTAATCTATGTAAACAAATGCGACCGATAAAATCCACTTACTAGATAAAACAGCCGTTCCAAGTGTTCGAGATCGAAAAAAAAATATTTGTACTTGATAAACTCATTGACGTACACCCTACTTTTATTTACATTAGCGATTTAAACAAATATCGAATATGGTTGTCGCAAATTTTGTTCACAATGTATCTTCGAAACAAAGGGGTTTTTCACAAATCATCATAGGACAAGGAATAACCCCTTGCATTTTTGCCGCATGTTTACCTAACACCCTATATATATATATATATATATATATATATATATATATATATATATATATATATATATATATATATATACTAGCAGACCCGTCCACGCGTCGCTGTGGCTAACACTTTAAACTTTAAACTACTAACTTTAAACTTTCCAGTAAAAATGGTTGCTTCAAGAATCTTTTTGATGACCAAACATGTACGGTTACATAATCGAGGTGAATTTAAATTACGCAGAAGAATAATAGGTGAACCAATCTTCAACCGAAGATTATATGATGGCATCCCGGGCATATCCAGAGAATTTAAAAATTAAATTGGAAAATTTACACTTTCGTTTTTATCAACAGTGTCGATTGATTTAAAAGACATCAGATTACCTGGCAACAACTGTTGTATCTGGAAGTTAATGTCGGTCAACAAAAACATTTTTGGTTGCCAAAATAGCCCAATCCAAGTGATTATTTTGTATGTCCGGGAATATACTCTCAATTAATTAATTTTTTGTCTGAACAACAGTGTAGAAATGTCTGTCGTTTTTCGATACTTCGCCATAAGAACGATTGTTTTAAACATGCGTTTACACCACCGAAAAGTTTATCGTTGCCGTTCAAATCTTGCATAGTTCTGGGCAATAATTCGAGTGAATGTTTGTTTACAACCATTTTGCACTTATCTCAGATTATGATCGAACTTTTTCGCAACACTGTAGCTATTCCGCTTTTTTTTTGCTGTTCAGTAGTTTAGGAGTCCATCGCGGACAAACAACGTGACACGATGTAACACTATAATGAAACGTTCATAATTCCTTTCATGGTCAGTTTTATGAGTTTCGGGAACAAGAAATGGTCTCACGGAGATAAATCAGGTGAATATAGAGGCGCAACATCCTCCTCATCAGACCAACCATAAGGCGTGAGGAAAAATCGAGGATCGACTTTCGGTTTATTTAAATCCTTTGTCAAAACTCCGTAAATTATAACGGGTTGAATTTAATTCCTCCGCTATCTATCTCACAGTCGAATTCGTATTGTAGGAGATCATTTCACGCACTTTTTCAATCAACTGATCGCGATTTTTATTTTTTTTTGGCCGGCCTGGCTTTGAATCGTCTTCCAAAGCATCACAACCGTTCTGAACTCGCTTATACCACTCGAACACATGTATACGGGATAATCAGTCATCACCATAAACTTTTTTCATCGATTCAAATATTTCTTCGAAACTTTTACCAAGCTTGAAACAAAATTTAATATTAACTCTTTGTTCCATAGTGTTTTTGTGAAGAAGTGGTCAAAGAGAACTGTCACTTTAAACGATATAACTTGACAACCCTTTGATCGATTTTAATGGAGGTCTCGTTTTATAGAGAAGATATACAGCTTTCAGATTACATATTTTTTCAATTCGCTCCAATCTCACTCTCATTAAATCATCTCCTGATGATGGTTAGCTTGAATATTTTAAGACCTTTAATAAAATTTTGGACGAAATTGTTGAACAAATTGTCGGTATAGTTTATATAAGTTAAATTTTCTCGAATGATACAAAAGCAAACATCCACACCTTCAGTAATCGTTACCGAGAATCGTTCCGATAATATTTTATATGCTTAAAAACAATGTGTTTTGTCGATGTACGGTTTGCTTTTCAGTTTCCTTAATAACACAATCATAAACATACGTACTGTTGAACTATTCACATGATAAGGCCCGTGAAAGACACAGACACACCTTTGTATACATTATATCTTATGTTACAGTTATCTTTATAACATTGAAATTATTGAAGATGGTTAAGTTACAGATTTTTTATATACAGAAATTTAAAATATTCTCAGAGATTCTAGTATAGTTTTTAAATATCCTCCAGAAAAATAGTTAAAAAACTTATGCTGGTGTTTGTATGATGGTTTATTTAATGTTTTGTGTTAGGTTCTCAACATATTTCTTCATTTGTGCTTGCAGCAAGATCACTTCCATTGTTCCCTTGTGAGTATAAGAAAATTTAATTTAGCTCTTTGTCCCATCGTGTTTTTGTGAAGAGGTGGCCAAAGGACACTGTCACTTTAAGCGAAATAACTAAAATTTTAAACGAAATTGAACAAATTGTCGGTATAGTTTATATAAGTTAAATTTTCTCGAATGATACAAAAGCAAACATCCACACCTTCAGTAATCGTTACCGAGAATCGTTCCGATAATATTTTATATGCTTAAAAACAATGTGTTTTGTCGATGTACGGTTTGCTTTTCAGTTTCCATAATAACACAATCATAAACATACGTACCGTTGAACTATTCACATGATAAGGCCTGTGAAAGACACAGACACACCTTTGTATACATTATATCTTATGTTACAGTTATGTTTATAACATTGAAATTATTGAAGATGGTTAAGTTACACTTTTTTTATATACAGAAATTTAAAATATTCTCAGAGATTCTAGTATAGTTTTTAAATATCCTCTTGAACAATCGTTAATAAACTGGTATGCTGGTGCTTGTATGATGGTTTATTTAAAGTTTTGTGTTAGGTCCTCAACATATTTCTTACTTTGTGCTTGCAGCAATATCACTTCCATTGTTCCCTTGTGAGTTTAAGGTATTTTTCCTCTATAGTATCGCTAACTTGAATAAATTACGAAGAAAAGAGAATGAGTTCAAGAAGAACCTCGTTTAAGAAGACCTTCTACCTCAGCTACTGAAGAAATATTTGATGCAAAACAATTAAACTTGAAGAGATTTACCACTAAACACCAAATCACTTTTTTTGAACTGCTCGACGCACGTTTCGCTAACCATGTTAGCATCATTAGGAGATGATTTAGAGAGATTTTTGAGAGTAAATCATCTCCTGATGATGCTAACATGGTTGGCGAAACGTGCGTCGAGCAGTTCGAAAAAAGTGATTTGGTGTTTAGTGGTAAATCTCTTCAAGTTTAGTGTTTCATACCACAGGTTCCAATAGAAGAATTGCAAAACCATTGATGATTTTTGCACCCCCGATAAATTGTGTATCGCAATAATTACTTGTCAATTTTTCTCTAAAAAGCAAACAAATACAGCTTCCCAACCTCTACACTCGCCACTGCTTTGGATTGATCTTTGCCAGAAGAACTCTCCAGTTTAGGTAATACAGGAAGTTGCTCCTTCTCTTCAGATGAAATAAGCATCGGCAGACGTTCTTCTTTAGAACTCCTCACATCCAGGCCAGGTAATAATTTTCCCTCCCAATGAACGGTAACTAATTCGGGTACATTATTCTTAAAATTGGTTTTTATTGATTCAGCTTTACTTTCACTTCTCATTTGTGTTCGAACGCGTTGAATAAAAGATTTGTTCATTGGGTAGTCGTCGTAACTAAGACCTAGTGCTTCTATTGAAGCTTGGAGTATATACACAGAATCCCTTACGTTTAGTTGACATCTATCTAAACATGCAACTTCACAGTGATGAAATCTTTCCTTGCCTTTTTCGTAGTGGAAACAGAAGTTACAGTTCATGATGTTGAAGGTAAAGGTTCCTCAGGCCTTTCTTCAGAACTGGTAGATTCATCTTGAGATTGGTGTAAAATAAAAGATGACAATAAGCACTCTGAAGACATTTGCGTGGCTTTTTTATTCGTCTAGTTTTATTTGCCTCGCTCGTTCTTCTTTCTCAGCTAGCTTTTTGTCTACGCCCGTCAAACAACCTGGACGCTCTGGCTTTTTGTAAGATAATTTTATCTTCATCTATATTCATTCTATCAAGAGCGTTAGCGTGTGCGATATCAAATAAATTATACAAACTCTTTTGGATATCCTTCTCTAAGCGTCTGTAAACATCCTGTGTTTTTTTGTAGTTTTCTTGCAACTCTCGCCAGAATTGATAGAGATTCACAAGCTTCTTTACGCAGCTAGGTACAGCTTATGTAGGTATTCTAGCCTTTTCCCAGAATATAATACACTTCCGAATGACAAGATTTGCACATTAACTTACAGTCAATTGAACTTCGCGAATGTTAAAAAATAAAACCTCGTGAGCTGGAAGATTAGAACCTAATTTTACACTTATAATCTGGTGATTTACGTCGCCAACCAAGAAAATGCTTTTCTAATGTTTCTTAGTTCCACTGACATCTTCTAAACATAAAACAATGCGCGTTAACTACCCGACAAGCAGAAAGTAAATGACAAATGGCTAGAGCGCCCGATTCCTGCAGCGCAGCTTGTATGAACACTTTTCCTCGCTAGTCGGCACGGGTTGCAGTGCTCCAAACTAGATAAAAAAAAATTGTATATAAATATAAATTTTATATATAGGGTTAAATAAATAAATCTAGAATCTATGCGTTAGAAAATAAAAATTTTTAAAATAATAAAAGGGGAAGAAATAAGGAACACCCTAATATATATATATATATATATATATATATATATATATATATATATATATATATATATATATATATATATATATATATATATATATATACAGGGATACAGGGCGAACAAAATTTGCGACAACCACATTCGATATTTGTTGAAATCATTAATGTAAATAAAAATAGGGTGTGCGTCAATGAGTTTATCAAGTATAAAAAAAAATTCGATCTCGATCACCTGGAACGGATGTTTTATCTAGTAAGTGGATTTCATCGGTCGCATTTGTTTACATAGATTAAGTGATGTTTGCTGATTGACGTGTCTTAAATAGTGAGTGAAGATTTCCAGCCCGTAATGTCCCCGACCGAAAAATCTTCGAAAACATTCATCAACGTCTTCGTGAAACAGGCACACTGAAAGGTCAGGAAGATCACTAACTGTAAGAACGGTACAATTGGAACAGAATGTGCTGGACATAATGGCGGAAGAGCCTGGTAGTTCTACGCGAAAAATTGCAAATACTTTGAATGTGAATCACTGGACAGTTTGGAAAATTCTTAAGGACAATTTGTTGTATCCATATCACATTCAACACGTTCAGGTACTACTACCTGTTGATTTTCCTCCATGTATTGCATTATGTCAATGGATATTGCAAACTTTACTTTGCATCCCTCTATTCCTGACACAAATTCTTTTCACCGATGAAGCAACTTTTGCAAGAAACACAATAAGGAATTTTCATAATAATCATGTGTGGGCAGATGAAAATCCGCATGAGGATAGTTTTCAACATCAGTTCTCGTTGAATGTTTGGGTTGGAATTGTAGGTGACTATTTAATTGGACCGGTATTTTTATCACAAAGACTTACTGGCGAGGTGTATCGCAACTTTTTGGAAACAACGCTGCCTGAGTTTCTGGAAGATGTACCAAGGCATGAAATGTGGTTTATGCACGATGGTGCACCACCACATTTCAGTTTGGTTGCTCGTGATTTTTTAACAGCAACATACGGATATCGCTGGATTGGCCGAAGTGGGCCACACGCATGGCCTTCTCGATCCCTGGATTATTTCTTCTGGGGATATCTAAAGTCATTAGTTTACGCTACTCCATTGAAGAAGTTGGATGATTTGCGAAATCGGATAATTGCTGGGTATAACTCAATTAGAAACGACCTGGTGTGTTTGAAAGAGTTCGACAGTCAATGACGAGAAGATTGAATGCTTGTATCAAGGCTGGAGGAAGTCATTTCGAACATTTATTGTAGATTGAGCAACTTTACATGTACTTTATGATAATAAAATGTTGTTAATGTCGTAAATCTTCTTCACCCTGTATCTTCGAAACAAAGGGTTTTTTCAAAAATCATCATACAACAAAATATTCATAGAATAAATGTGAATAAATATGAATGTCATCTATTACTTTAAAGTTTTAGTCCTCGAACACACACTTTAATGGAGTCATATTTACTAAAAATTAACGGTAAATCTATGCATCAAACACCCTGTACTAGATTTCTGGGTGTTCATCTCAATAACAGAGAAGTGTGGAAACGTGCATGCTCTTGTTTTGACTTGATCCATGCATATTTGTATTGTCTTGAGGATTCAATAAATTATATATATATATATATATATATATATATATATATATATATATATATATATATATATATATATATATATATATATATATATATATATGTGTGTGTGTAATAATGATAATAATTCACATAAAAATGGTAATTTGCCAATAATCAGTGCTGTTGTTCGAAAAGCTATAGCTCGAGGTCAAGCTGGTATTTCATCGCTAGCTTATTGTAAAATGTCATCTGCCCATGACTGATTCATTGCAAACATATACCAAAATTTACCAGAATATACGATAGATTTCTAAAAATAAAACAGTGTCCATGCGCCGCCTGTTTTTTTCCGTACTAGGATTTCGCTGACTGGTTTTCGTTCGTTTTTTTTTTTTGAATTTATTTGTTCCATCGATTAGTTGGGTGTATGTTTACCGCGTGGCTTTCTTGAACATTAATTACTCTCCAGATATTGCCGTAGATACTCAAGCAAACTGTATTAGGATTTTCGCTTTTTGCCTCTTGTTTATCATATCTTTGTCGAACTTGAGCTTTACTTTACATCGATCGTTTTAACCGTTGCGTGTATTGGATATCTTAGATATTGTATTGTTTCGAGTTTTTTTTGTATTTACTCTTGTTGTCGATGTTTAAGTCGTTAAGTAGAAAGTAATCTTAACTAGAAACAAATAATTTTTTGTTTGTTTGTTAATTTTCAGACTTTTCGGACCTTTTCCTGTAACTTTGAGTAAACTCATTATGAATCATCATGAAACTATCATCATTATGAAAATATCTATCACTATGAGCAATTTTAAGGTAAATTCACAAGCGAAAGGTTCATTTTTCGAGATATCCAAAATGTTTATATTCCGAATTTTCTAGAAAATATCTTCACAGTATTTTGTGTAACTTAGTTAACGTGTTTTTTTTACTTTTTTACTGAGCGAATCAAAATTCAAAGGAAAGATGAGTGTTTTTTTCGATATTCATGGGATTGTGTACCTTCACTAGGTTCCTGAAGCTCAAGCTATTAACAAACATTACTACCTTCACGTTCTTGTTGAATCCCGTGGAAGAATAAGGAGAAAACGATCCGAATTGTGGTAGGGCAAGTCATGGGTTCTCCACCAACACAATGCGCCGACAACCACAGCATTGTAGTGTTAGACCATCCGCCTTATTCGTCGGATCTTGCACCATGCGACTTCTATCTGTTTTCTAAGGTGAAATCTGCATTAAAAGGAACAAGAGCTGTAAAAGAGCTGTGTTAGAGCTGTGAAAGAGAAAGCGACACGCGTTCCGAAGGAGCTGGCAGAAGACTTTCAGCACTGTTTCGAATAATGGAAAATTCTCATGGGGCTTGATTGTAGGGATAGAGAAGGGGTGTATATTGAAAGTGATAATAAGTATGAAATCAAAATAAAATGTTTATTGTTGGTTATCTTTTTAAATAATTTATTTCCCACGTATCACCTACCAATTCTGACGAAATATGTATTTATGTTGTTGATACAGCAAAAGTTAGTTCGTTTCCCACTCTATTAAAGTAAATATGGGTCGCGCTAGATACTGTACCGTTGAAGAAAGGCATTTAATTTTGCGATTGAGAAGCATTTATTATGAATGTAATTTTTGTATGTGAGAAGACGTATTAATAAAGATTCCAATCCACATAATATATATACCAGGTGTCCCATTAAGGATGGATCGCGGCCGTATCTTGAAAACTATTTATCCCACAGCTTTGGGGGAAAAAAAATTGTACTAAAAATGATCATGAGAAATTCACCAAAAATATTTTTAAGCTTCTAAAACGACCGCAAGAGGGCGTGACGAGCTAAACATTTTTAAAAATAATTTTTTTTGTGTATTTTCAAGTGTTAACCGAGTAAAAAAAATTCTCAGTTATAATTAGCAAACTGTCTCCTACAACTTTGTTTTATGACATTTTGCCGTAATTTCACGAATAGAGGGGCGGGGGAGAGTTTTACCTATTGAGATAAAAAGTCGTCTAATGTCCGTTTGCCTTAACCGATTTTCCTCAATTTGGATTCATTTAAAAGGCAGTTGCCGGGACAATCAGATAATCTGGGAGATAAATTATTTAGTTTATAAATGAAACCGCGAGGTGGCGTTACATTCAACAATAATTTTTTTGAAGTTTTGTTCAGTTTTTTAAATGGAATGGTACAGCGTTTACTACATGGCAAGAAAGGTAATTTAAAGAGGAATCATCCAGTGAAAACCCGAAATCGATATCTCTGACATGTCAAGAGATATTTCGATTTTTCTGAAAAAATCAGTTATTATTTCACTACTACCTGCATTAAGTTAAAAAAATATTAACCTAATGTTTGCCTTCCTTCACACTTTACCCAGGCTTAGGACTGGTCCAAATTCTTCGTGCCATATTAATTTGGAGCGTATTTAAAGGCCTCGTTATTCGTAAAAGGCATTGTTAGATATTATTATAATAATTATTAATAATCAATAAATGCAATGTTGAAAATGTAATGCATTTCAAAACTGACAAGTTAATTTGATTGTTTTTGTTTGTTTCCATGGTTCCCTTCTTACACTCTTTGTGTAATGTACCTAAGGATTGCATGCGTTTATTTGGAAACCCGAAAACGCATAATTTCATTCATCCATTCATTTAGTTTAAAAGAAAGAGTAGGTATATTTATTAATGACTGATTTCAATATTCTGTCAAGTAGTATTTAAGCATCACAAAAGAGAAAATACAACAATTGGGGAAAGACATTTTTTCCGCTTATGTAATTAAATTAGAAAATATTATCAAGGTCAGGAAAATATTGTCAAGGTCATTTTTTAAATAAAATTGTTGCGGTTGCGATTGCGACCTAAATATTAAGACCAATTTTTAACTTAAGATTACGGTAAACATTAAAACTGATTTTTTTCAGAAAAATCGAAATATCTCTTGACATGTCAGATATATCGATTTCGGGTTTTCACTGGACGATTCCTCTTTAAATTACCTTTCTTGCCATGTACTAAAAGCTGTACCATTCTATTTGAAAAAACTGAACAAAACTTCAAAAAAACTATTGTTGCATGTAACGCCACCTCGCGGTTTTATTTATAAACTAAATAATTTATCTCCCAGATTATCTGATTATCCCAGCAATTGCCTTTTAAATGAATCCAAATTGAGGAAAATCGGTTAAGGCAAACGGACATTAGACGACTTTTTATCTCAATAGGTAAAACTCCGCCCCACCTCTCTATTCGTGAAATTACGACAAAATGTCATAAAACAAAGTTGTAGGAGACAGTTTGCTAATTATAACTGAGAATTTTACTCGGGTAACACTTGAAAATACACCAAAAAAATTATTTTTAAAAATGGTTAGCTCGTCACGCCCTGTTGCGGTCGTTTTAGAAGCTTAAAAATATTTTTGGTGAATTTCTCATGATCATTTTTAGTACAATTTTTTTTCCCCAAAGCTGTAGGATAAATAGTTTTCAAGATACGGCCGCGATCCTATATATATATATATATATATATATATATATATATATATATATATATATATATATATATATATATATATATATATATATATATATATCTATATATATATCTATATATATATCTATATATATATATATATATATATATATATATATATATATATATATATATATATATATATATATATATATATATATATATCTATATATATATATATCTATATATATATATATATATATATATATATATATATATATATATATATATAATATATATGTCCGAATTAAATGTACATTTGTAACTGCCATGTTGGCACGGAACATTGTGAACATAAAAGAATAAATATAATAAACATAATAAATGATTCTAACAAAAAATAACAAAAAAGAAAAACAGGAATAAAACAATTTTTCCTTTCCTAAAAATTGTTTTATTCATTTTTTTAAGAAATGGAGTAACGGACAAATCAATCAATAACAAAAAAGAAAATAAACTCAAACAATACAACGAAACTATAGTCCCACAAATTTTGTTTAAAAATAAAAGTGATAGATAACAAAGTAAGAAATTGTTTTATTCCTTTTTAAAAAATGAACAATCACAAAGTAACGGACAAATCAATCAATAACTTGTAAAAATGTTACAATTTTAAACAATTTTTAAACTAGTTCCTTTAACTCTTTAAATTTGAGATATCGCAAAGTAAATATTGATCCTATTATCAAATGTGATGATGAATTCAGGAGTAGAACATTTATTTGTATATTTCTTATCGTAAGTTTTTCAAAATGTTTATTTCTGCGGTTTTTGGAAATATCTTCAAAGCACTTTACGTTTTATGAAATTGGGTGCTTTTTTTTCGTATTTTCCCCGTTTAAAAATATAATTTTAATTCCGAAGTTGCTCAGAGATTTTCCACAATTTTTCCATATAGTAAAAATTGTTTTTCATTTAATGTAATAAGTTGTTTTCACTAAACTTTGAGGGTCTTTTTACACTTAAATCACGTCCCGAGACTGACAAGCCGAACGACGAACCCGACGACAACAAAACAAAAGTCCGAAAATCTCACTAACGAGAGAACGATCTTTTTTTTTTCCTTGTCGTCTTTTCGGAGCCCGAAAAAAAAGAGAAAGAACAGAAAATAAAAGAGAACGTCTTGCGGTTGCCAGCTTACATTTTCTCGTATTTCGTGGATCGCTCTCGGTCAGTCACATGGAATGACCTCCGGTCTTTATTATTATGGTCGGTACCCCCTCCGTCCCTGTAGCGGTTTTCTGTCAGAGTATTTTGAATAGTCGTGCTACCAGGCTTTCACTTGCTTTCAGTGGGTGCAGGAAATTTTTCCTGGTTCAGTATGGTTCGTGTAGAATTAAAACACATTCTGTGTAAAAAATACTCAGAATTATTAAAAAACAAATCTATTCGTTAAAAATGATTTTGTCGCCTTCAAACTAGGCCCCATCGAATGCAAACAACTATGCTACCTCTTGCCCCAATCCTCCATACATTGTTCGTAAGCTGATTGATGTGTACACTTCAGGTTCTTCAGCTAATTTTATTTTATAGCCTCAATTGACTCAAAACGCTTTCCTCGAAAAACGCTTTCCGGAAAAGTGAGTGAGTTTTGTGAGTGAGGATAATTCTGTTAGAATGTTTGCGAGTGTACATGGGGCTTGTGATACTCTCGATTGGTACTTTGGTGCCCACGACCTTCTTTTAAATGTACCAAAGACACAGTGTCGCCCGCCCAAAATGTACCAAAGACATAGTTTCCCCAGTGTCGGGGAAAACCCGCAGATCTGGGTTGATATAAGGTATCTTAGTGTTTTTCTATAGTGCAATGGTAATAATTTCTGAAATATCATAATTTCAAAGTCAAATCAAAGTTTTCTTTTCCTTTTTGCAGAGTGTTTTTTAGTTGGGTTTCTTTTTTGTTCTTGTTTCCTTTGTTATGTTTTGTTGTTACATTAGTTTTATTTAAGTTTGTTGGTTTATGTTAATTTAGATTAAGTTTAATTTAATTATTTTACCATGTTCCATACATCTGGTTTCTGTAACTTTATGTATACGTACTGATTGGAACAAATGAAGATAAAGAAAGAAAAAAAAGAAAGTCCTTTTATACATTTTGAAAGACAAAATGTATTTCTTGGTTGGAAAGATAAGTTTATTTCGATTAAAACGATTTATTACTTTGTTTTCTTGAAGCAATTAAACGATTATATTTTTGTTAAAAAAAAAATGGGAAACTTTTTCTGGTTAACTTTTTTTACTGCGTAGATACCATCAAGTCTGAATAGATTAAAATAGAAAAAATTGTCATATCGAGCAGCGCCCAATACCGGCCAGACCAATCAAATTGTGATAGTGGGCATCGACATGGGTCTAAAGGGTTAGAGCTTGTGATAATTTTTTGTTAACTTGCTTCCAGTTCGATTACTGATTTAGTAGAAGAGACAGATTTTTTTATAAACCATACACTATCAGTTGGGGTCTTTTTAACTAGTGGTAAAGGAAAGTGGAGAATAGATTTGTATTTTTCTGGTTAACTTTTTTTACTGCGTAGATACCGTCAAGTCTGAACAGATTAAAATAAAAAAAATTATCGTATCGAGCAGCGCCCAATACCGGCCAGACCAATCAAATTGTGATAGTGGGCATCGACATGGGTCTAAAGGGTTAGAGCTTGTGATAATTTTTTGTTAACTTGCTTCCAGTTCGATTACAGATTTAGTAGAAGAGACAGATTTTTTTATAAACCATACACCATCAGTTGGGGTCTTTTGAACTAGTGGTAAAGGAAAGTGGAGAATAGATTTGTATTTTTCTGGTTAACTTTTTTTACTGCGTAGATACCGTCAAGTCTGAACAGATTAAAATAAAAAAAATTATCGTATCGAGCAGCGCCCAATACCGGCCAGACCAATCAAATTGTGATAGTGGGCATCGACATGGGTCTAAAGGGTTAGAGCTTGTGATAATTTTTTGTTAACTTGCTTCCAGTTCGATTACTGATTTAGTAGAAGAGACAGATTTTTTTATAAACCATACACTATCAGTTGGGGTCTTTTTAACTAGTGGTAAAGGAAAGTGGAGAATAGATTTGTATTTTTCTGGTTAACTTTTTTTACTGCGTAGATACCGTCAAGTCTGAACAGATTAAAATAAAAAAAATTATCGTATCGAGCAGCGCCCAATACCGGCCAGACCAATCAAATTGTGATAGTGGGCATCGACATGGGTCTAAAGGGTTAGAGCTTGTGATAATTTTTTGTTAACTTGCTTCCAGTTCGATTACAGATTTAGTAGAAGAGACAGATTTTTTTATAAACCATACACCATCAGTTGGGGTCTTTTGAACTAGTGGTAAAGGAAAGTGGAGAATAGATTTGTATTTTTCTGGTTAACTTTTTTTACTGCGTAGATACCGTCAAGTCTGAACAGATTAAAATAGAAAAAATTATCGTATCGAGCAGCGCCCAATACCGGCCAGACCAATCAAATTGTGATAGTGGGCATCGACATTGGTCTAAAGGGTTAGAGCTTGTGATAATTTTTATTTAACTTGCTTCCAGTTTGATTGCTGATTTAGTAGAAGAGACAGATTTTTTTATAAACCATACACCATCAGTTGGGGTCTTTTTAACTAGTGGTAAAGGAAAGTGGAGAATAGATTTGGTGAAATAACGCGAGCACTGACACGAAATACTTCATGTTTCGAGTACGGTACAGTCAAGCCGTTTCCCGATCGCCAGGATATGTATTATTTATGTGGCAGCCCATCCCGCGAAACTCTTTTTTATTCTGAACGGTTCTCCGATCGGAGCATACACATAAAAGGTTACTAAATAATCCAGCCTGGTCGAATTATGTGTATCGGGAACTATAGAACACGCAAAAGCAGCGAAATAATGCATATCGGCCTTCTTTTACCGCTGATTATTTATCGCACGATAAACACAATCAATAGAGCTGGATATAAACGAGAAGAAAGCAAAGTATATGATAGAATATTGAGAAATTTATCAGCTATCAAGCTATCAAGCTGAAAGGAGATCATTTAAATATCTGTAACTCATAATCAATAGAAGAAATGGGAGAGCAGAGACGAAAAGATACAGAAAGGATATAGAAGATTATATAGCAATATAAAATTACTGAAAGGCAAGAGACTGAGCGAAAGGAATAAACTACGAATACACAAGATAATAATAAAACCAATACTAATATATGCCGCAGAAACTATAACACTCACAGCAAAAGAGGAGGACAAATTCAGAACATTGATTAACTTTTAGATCGGCAAGCTCTTGGGAGAGAAACCAACCCAGAACAGAGATGGAGAGGGCATATCGCAGATAGGGGAAGATAAAGGAAAATACTTGAGAAGTAGAAAACTCACCACTAATTATGGGAAAGGTAATCGCTGTCGATCAAATCATTATGAAACATTTAACATCAAGTTAGTGTTCTGTGCTCCAAACTTGTAGAGGACTGCCTGGATTTTATGGTGCACATAACGGTCCAACCATTTCACGTTGTTCGATATTAAAACAAAAACAAGACAAAAAACTGTGCGTTCCGAAGAATCTATCGTCGATGTTGTTGGCAGTGTTAGTTGTTATTGTTTTTTGGGACTTTCGGTCAGTGTAAATAAGTTTTAATTTTTTATTGTTTTATTTACGTTTCGGTTCTACAAATAAATAAAGAAAATATTCCATTACGACCTATTGTTAGTACAATTGAATCTCCAACATATAAAATATCAAAATATTTATGAAGCATTTTATCAAACATAGTAGGTAAAAATGAATATCATTTTAAAGACTCATGGGAATTTCATAATTACATAAAAACAAAAAAAATCCAGAAAATCACATACTAGTATCATTTGATGTTGTCTCCTTATATACAAACATTCCAATTGAATTGGTCATTAATAGTATTAAAGAAAAATGGGAAATAATTAAAGCATTTACAACCATCCCTGAAAACGAATTTATGGAAGCTACAAAAATATGTCTAGTATCTACATTTTTTAAATATGATAACCAATTTTATTCCCAAATTTTCGCTGTAGCAATGGGCTCATCAATTTCAGCAACTATTACTAATCTAGTTATGGAATATGTTGAAATAAAAGTTATTGATATTCTCGATTTTAAACCTTATTTCTATAAAAGATTTGTAGATGATTGTATATAATGCATACCTAAAAATAAAATTCAATATACCTTAAACAAATTTAATATTTTTCATAACAAATTAAAATTTACTCATGAAGAAGAAAAAAATAAAACAATAAATTTTTTGGATATTAACATCACGTATGATAAGGATGGCAATATCAAAACAAATTTGTATACAAAACCAGTATGGTCTGGAAGATATCTCAATTTTAAATCTTATACACCAAATAAATATAAAAAAAGTGTTATTAATTCTTTAATTGATAGAGCTGTTATTTTAACTAATCCAAACAATAGACCAAAATATATAAATAAAATCAAACAAACACTAGAAGATAAAACTATCCAAAAAATTTTTACGAACCGGTAATTAAAAATAGAATACATAGAATATATAACAATAATAACATAACAAATAAAACTAAAAATGAAAATTACATACCTTTACCATACATACCAGAAATAAGTAATAAAATTAAAAAAGTTCTTAAACCATATAATATAAATATAGCAGAAATACCCAATAATAACACTAAACAAATATTTACAAAATTAAAACCACAAACACCCAAAATGGAACAAATAAATTTAATTTACAAAATTGATTGCTTAAACTGCCCAAGCTCATATATTGGCCAAACGAAACAATATTTAAAAAACAGAATTAATGAACACAAAAAAGCATTAGAAACTTAGAACCAAACATCACTGCACTTTCAAAGCATGCTATAGACAATGAACATAACTTTAATTTTAACAACATAAAAATCCTAGATGTTGAAAAACAATATAAAAAAAAAGAAATATAAAAGAAATGATTTATATAAAAAAAAAACAAATAATACCATTAATTTCAGAAATGATACAGATAATTTAAGTTGTATATATAATAACATTAATAAATAATAAATTTTCATAATTTTTTATTTTTGCATCTAATATCATTCCACAGAAAAAAATCAAAACAATTAGGTTATAATAAAAAAACAAAAAAGGTGGAAGAATTGTTAAATATATCAAAAGTCAAATATGTCATTTAAAAACTTTGTAAAAAATTGACACATATTAGTTAAAAAATTCAAAAAATTAATTGTTTGATATTGGTAGGTTTTTAAATGTAAGTTTGTATTTTTTTTTATAAAAGTAATTTTTATTTTAGAAGTATTCTGATGATGGTTCGTTGTAGAACCTAAACGTAAATACAACAATAAAAATTTAAAACTTATTTACACTGACCGAAAGTCCCAAAAAATGAAAAAATAATAATACTAAACGGTCACGAAAATATATGTAATAAAATATATATATATATATATATATATATATATATATATATATATATATATATATATATATATATATATATATATATATATATATATATATATATATATAAATTTAGATTTACTAGGTTCTCGGGTAGAACCGTGTTTTAGATTTGTAAAATCTCGACCTTTTCTTGACGTTCCAATATCAAAAAAAAACCAAACCAAAGCTTCTCATATTCAGTCTATCTTAAACCTACCCACACAAACCATTATCTAATTCGGTGTTCAAAACTTTAGTCACAAGATCTTTAAGATTGTCGGCCAAGGAACATAGACAAACAGAACTTAATTCCCTTGAAACGGCACTTATTCAAAACGTCGTCAAATAAAAAGTTTTATTGTTAAAGTTTAGGCAACAAGTCATATCCACCAATTCACTAGAGAATTGTCCCAAAACCCCAAAGTTCTTCTGCCATTCATCAAGGGAGTTACCAATAAAATTTGCCACGTATTTAGATCCGGTAATATCGAAACGAGACCAGTGAAAGACAATAGACCAGTGAAAGATAATATTCCACAAAAGTCACATGGCGTCTATAAGATTCCTTGTTCTGGTTGCTCCCAATTATATATCGGCCAAACGAACAGACGTTTACAAAATTGCATATACGAGCATTCTCTTGCCGTCCGAAAATCGGATCTCTCCTGAACTCTAGCAGAACATCATATCCAAACGGGCACAAATCCCGCACAATTCGTAAAGCAAGTGAGATCGAAAAACGCCCAGACTGCCTAAACAAGAGGGACGACAGTCTTACAGTTCCAAATACACGGAAACCGCTGATTTCCAAATTGGCCATCCGAAACCCTTCCAATCAAACGTCCACCTCCCGTTTTACTCCCATCCCTCAACTAAGCGCTCCACCCACAACCATATCTATTAATGAAGAGGTCATGCCGACCACTTTCTTTTCTAGTTATGAACCCTGGGGAGTAGGCAGATTGAGACCTCGGCGCAAATTAACTAGATTCTCTTGATTATGGCTTCAAAGTGTAAGCCGAAAGGTCGAGATTTTACAAATATAAAACGCCATTCTACCCGAGAACCTAATAATTCGAGGTACGTGCTTCCAGCACGGAAAGAATTCCCTGTTTTTTTTTGAATATTTTTATTAAAGACTATTTTTTCAAGAATATAAATAATTTACGGTCGGCAATTTCAAATCAAATAAAAATACGAACTAACTGATTTCTGCTTTATTAGGGGAAAAGGGCGACGGTCGAAAATTGTTACGTCTATAATTTCTCGCAATTTTCATTAGACCCACCGAAACGATAAATTATATTCGACGAAACAATTCGAATTACAACCTGTAATATGTTCCAAACATTAGCGAATATTTCAAAGTTATAAAATCACGGCGTGATATTGAATTTGCCTTAATTAATAGCCTGTTTTTTTATACGTTTCTCCAAAGTCGCTTATTATTTTCTGCCAATTAGGACCTTTGCTGAAAATATTTTACAGGCACGACCGGGGCGTAATTTAATTTCATCAACGGGTGTAGAAACAATCTGCTTTATTGAAAATTTTTGTGACATGTGCGAAAGGGCGTCACTATGAAAAAAAATCCTAATTAGTTTATTTAGATATAATTCCTCTGTTAAACTAATAATACTATTCCTAATAGGAATATTAACTTCATTGTGATATAATAAAATAGATTTTAATTTGAAGTCAGAAGACACAGTTTTCAAAAAAGGCCGACCAGATGAAAAAAAACCATTTTTATACCGTATTTAACGTTCGAATGTTGACTTAATTGGATTAACTCCATGATAAATTTTGAAACAGATATTTTATTTTTTACAGTTGAGATGTTGAAACTGGCGGTTGAACTTTACATAGAATACGGGCAAAATGATTCTCAAAATGTCTCAGGGAACAAAAATACCCAACCTATGGAAAAATGCTGAAGTGATTCTTCTTCATAAGAAAAGAGCACAGGAAGATTTTAAAAACTACCGCCCAATAAGCCTCCTATCGGTATTGAACAAAGTTTTCAGATAATACCTAAAAGAATATTAAGAACACTGAATAACGCATAACCAAGACAGCAAGCAGAATTCAGAAGTGGATTCAGTATAATGGATCGTATCCAGGTTGTCCAACAGGCCACAGAAAGGCACAATTAATACACTATGTCACTGTGCTTGGTTTTTATTGACTATGAAAAGGCATTTGACTCAATATCAAATCAAGCCATAACAGATGCATAGCTTAACCAAGGGATAGACAGAGCCTATGTAAACCTACTGAGATCAACGTATGATGAAGCTACAGCGACAGTTTGAAGTTAAAATCAATATAGAACGGGGTGTAGGGCACTCAATATCTCCTATTCTTTTCCCAGCCTACTTTGAAGAGGTATTCCACAATCTGGATTGGGAACAGGATGGAATAAAAATAAATGGTGCATACTTAAGTCACCTTAGATTTATAGATGATATCGTTCTCCTATCACAAGACCCAGATGAACTATATAAACACATGCAAGAGCTGGAAGGGGCGGGTGAACCATTTGGCTTGAAAATAAACCTGAAAAAGAGTCAGGTTATGTTCAACAAATTTACTGAACACATAAGAATATCTATTTTAGGAAGCTACTTAGAGGTGATGGACCACTAGATATATCTTGGGCAAAGAATTTCAATGGAGGGTGATACCGCCTGGAAAGTGGAACGGTGGTAGTTGGGCTCAACATGGTGTTTAAGAGCAAACTCCCACTTTGTCTGAAGAGAAAAGTTTTTGATCAGTGCGTGCTGTCTTTTCCGATATATGGAAGTGAAACATTGACACTCATATCACAATCAATTCAAAGACTTCGGGTAGCACAGAGGGGAATGGAAATGAGTATGCTTGTCATTACTAAGCGGGACAGAAAGACTTGCACATAGATCAAAGAACAGACGAAAGTATGTGACATCATTGCAAAGGTGAAGGAATTGAAAGGGAGGTGGGCAGGCCATATAGCGAAGCGATGTGACGACAGATGTACCAAAGCAATCCTGGAAAGAAGACCTAAAACTCATAGATCGATGACATCATGACGTATATTGGACCCGAATGCCAGAGGAAAGCTCAGGACCGTGCAAGTTGGAAGCATGCTGGGGAGGCTTTCATCCTGCAGTGGATCGACAATGATTGAATGATGATGATGATGATTATACGTGTATGCATATAAAGATGGCGCTAGTAGTTAAATTTTATGGATATGAAAAGGGCGTCACCATTATTTAAATTGGATAACAAATTTTCACATGAAACGCTTTATATGTAATGTGATGTTATTATAAAGGATGATTTTTTTTAATATGTCCGAACTTCCGGTATGGGTCGCTGTCAAGTTTTTATGGCAAATGTCATCATAGCTCATCAAACGTCTGGCAAATCATTATGGAACGTTTATTATCAGAACAACGCTTGCAAATTGTTGAAATTTATTATTAAAAGCAGTGTTCTGTACCCAATCTTTTATCTGTACAATCTGTACAATCTTTTATGATGCACTTAATGGTCCAACCGTGGACGCTACTCGATACTAAAACAAAAATCAGACAAAAACCTGTACATTCCAAAAAAAATGTCACCGCTGTTGCTGGCTGTGTTGATAAAGATCCAAATTGATTAATAAATGATTATTTAATTCCGAATTTGAATGGTATTGATCTGAAGGTGGTGTGGTTCCAACAGGACGGCTCCGTGTATCATACAGCCAATGCAACAATTGATTTATTGAGGGAAGAATTCGGTGAGAAACATATTTCAACGAACGGACATACTAACTGGCCACAAAGGTCAACATTACTTGGATATAAGACCCCAGCTGCTTGAAAAGTGGTCGGAAATTGGGTTGACAGAATAAGAATAAGATTGAAGAATAATAAGAAATTGTTTTCAAACGTTAAGACGATTGAATGTTATTTGATATAAAATAAATAGTTTCTAGGTATCTAATTTGGTTGTTGATTTAGTTGAATTTAAAATACGACATACTAAAAAAATCACCGTATATGATTCAGAGACAATCTACAATTTTGTTCGAAATACAAATGCGAATATGTATCCAGAAACGATGATTGGAGAAAAGATTTTATATGGAAAAGTTGCTAATCGGCGACAAAAGGGAGGCATTATGAAAAATTCAAATTAAGGAACAAATGGTTAATCGATTTAATAAAAAAAGTTTATTATATTGCTAGGTTATGATAGTATAATAATTAATACATTTCAATCTATTCAGTCAAGGAGATTTAATCATAACCTGATGATGCTAAAAGTTTTTAAAAGTGAATTGGTGTTTAGTGACAAATCTCTTCGGGTGTATTAGAACACTTAAAATCAGGCTATAATATAATGACAAAATATAAATTTATTTTATAATAGTATAATAATTAAATTGCTTTTTTATATTTCATCATTTTCAAAAAGGGTGATCAAGTCTTTCTGGACATAATTATTTTGTTGGTGTCATTATAAAATTATCTAAAAATTACTTTGTGTAGGTGCAAATTAAAAATACGTCAACAAGCATAATAAAAAACAGATTATGCCTTTCAAAACGCAACATAAAATGGTGGGCTCAGTGAAAAATACACGTAAAATCGAAACTAACAAAAATGAACCAACGGCAAATTTTAAACTGACAAACATTTATCATTTCCAACATTAAACAAACAAAACCCAGTTATCAGCGTTCGTGCTGATGAAAATTGTTTTAAATAAGTCGACAACAAAGCGGTTTTAATTAAATCAAGATCGAATTTAGGCCAAATACGAAGCCCCAGTGGAGATAGCCGATTTATTTCGGTTTTAATAACCCGCCACTATCAAAATTTCGGTATTTGCTGCCCCTTTTATGGGGGCGGAAATTATTTCTCCAACACGTGTTTGTTTACCTCTGCAAATTTTAATCCCCCAGCATGAATTTTATACTTAACCGAACTTTATACGCAGCACCTATTAGCTCAATTACACATACGAGTAAGGAATAATAATAACGTCGACATTTCGCATTGCATCGCGTTGTTTTCCGTATCTCATCCCGAATTATATTAAATATATGAGTATGGCGCGCGATGGTCGGGAATTTCCGTTGTTCAGGTAGCTGTCACTATGGATCTTATACGTTTACGCAAACACACATAACTTTAGCAATTATTTGTTGTCAGATACGCTACAGATGCACTATGTATGTGTGGATATTGTATTAATATTGAATGTACTGTTAGCGAAATTGTTTATCAGGGAACGTCAAATGTTATTTGTTTTGAATTAAACATCTAAAAGAACTAGTTGTAAGGAAACGACAAATATCACTTGACATAAAATGGAAGGATTTTTTTAAACGTATATATAATAGACAGATATACATATCTCCCTAATATTAAATGGGATGGCTTAATACATGAGTTTGACGAGCATGGTAGCGGCTTCCAGTCATTACAGCTTTAACTACCTGGAAATAAAACTAACCCCGAACACTCCGAATCCATCAAACTAATATTGATTGATTTGCCCGTTACTTTGTGATAGTTCATTTTTTAAGAAAGGAATAAAACAATTTTTTACTTTTGTTATCTATCACTTTTATTTTTAAACAAAATTTGTGTGACTATAGTTTCGTAAAACGACTTTACATTCTCAAACACTACTTTAAAACTAAGGTTTTACAGCTGTTTATCTATCCTATGTACAAAATTTTATACTTTTATTGGGGTTAATTTTTTACAATATTTTAAATAGTGAGGAATTTCGGAGATCCGTCTGATCGTTTAATAGCTGTCTAGATGGATCTGTATTATATTTATAAATTTCAATAGCTTCTAAAATGTTAATTTTTTTTGCTTTTGGGCACTGTATGTAAAATTTTGAAATTTGTAATCTTGGGAAATATGACCGGTATCTATGAAATGGTTCGCAAAATTAGAGTGTTGTTTCTGTAATATGTATGCAGATTTATGTTCTTTGTATCTGGTCTGAAAGTTTCTGCCGGTTTGTCCAACATAGCAGCTACTGCACTCGTTGCAACTTAACATACAAACTCCAGATTTTGTATTTGGTTGACTGGGTGGTTTTAAACGCTATTTGCAAATTATGTTTCCTCAAAGAGCGAGCTATTTAATCTGAAATTGGACCGAAATATGAAATTTTACAGTACTTTTTATCATTTGTTTGTTTTACTTTTGAATATACTTGATGAATTAATAATTGTTTCCGTTTTCTATTTATTAAATAACTAATTTCTTTTTCTTCGAAACCGTTATTTTGTGTTATTAGTTTTAATTTTTGCAGTTCTATTTTTCTGTTATTTTCAGATAGTGGAATTGTGAAAGCTCGGTGGATCATAGACTTATATGCAGCATATTTATGTGCTTAAGTAAAGTAAAGTGTTTGGATTAGAGGCGCATCAGCAACTAGGCTATTTAGCGACTGGACC
>JARFXV010001760.1:40000-54681 GCA_031761425.1 Cosmopolites sordidus | reverse complement strand
GGTTTTGTAGATGAGACCATCATGCCAGACTTTGTCGAAGGCTTTGGACAGGTCGAGAAGAACTGCTCCGAGATGCATTTTTTCTCGAGAGCTGAATGGACTTTGCTGGCCAACCTGGCCGCTTGGTGAATGGATGAAAGACCTTTCCTGAACCCGAATTGTTCATCTGGAATGATCTTTTTGGAGTCGGTGAAGCTGTTGAGGGCTTCGAGGATGGTTTTTTCAGCGATTTTGGAGAGAGCGCTGAGGAGACTGATCGGCCTGTAGTCGGCCGGGCTCGGACTGTTGCATTTTTTGGGTATCACGGCAAGAATGGCGTGCTTCCATGAGCTTGGATAATGTTGGAGGCGCAGAATGGAGTTCACGATGTTTGTGATCTCCGCGATCTGCTTGCTCGGAAGTTTCTGAAGTTGCCTGGCCGTGATACCGTCAAAGCCGGGGGTTTTTCTGGGGGCGAAGCTTTTGATTATTGCTGTGATTGAACGGGGGGAAGCGAGATGATTTTGCAGGAAGGAGATTTGCGGGAAGATAGGTAGCTGGGCCGAAACCCTGCTGACCTCCGCATCGAAATTTGGATCTGCTTCGGGATGACGTTGACAGGTCATCTGAAGCTTGAAGGACTCAGCCAGAAGTTCGGCTTTGTCCACGTCGGAGACGGCGACAGCGCCATCTGCATCCGATTTTAGCGGTGGAATAATCCTCCTGGATTTTCCGCCAAAGACCTCGCCAGACGCCAGATCTGCCTGGAGTTCGATGAGTCCAGAGAGGAGAGCAGGTTACCCCACTTTACTTCTCTGAAAGACTTCATCGCTTGCCTGGCTTCTCTGGTCGCCTGGTTTGCCCGCCTTTTATCCTCGGGATCGAGGGTGGATCTGGCCCTTCTCAACAGGCGATTTCTCGCTCGGAGAAGGTTTTTCAGATCCAGCGGGAGGTCTGTGGTTAGCCTGGACTGGTTGGCTGGCCGTGGCTCCGAAGCGCTGTTGTAGGCCTGCTGAATGTCCTTGGACAGCTTGCTGACTGCAAGCTCGAGTTGCCTGGGGTCGTTGATCGTCGGTATGGGATCTGTAAGATGAAGAAGATTATTATATTTTGCCCAATCCGTGATTTTAATTGGGGGCCTGAAGGGGGCGTCCAGCAGGTGGTTGTCACCCATCTCTAGCAGGACTGGCAGGTGGTCGGAGTCCAGCTCGTGGATAACTCTCGTAGCTGTGGCTCTTCTGGAGTCTTTCACCAGAAAGAAGTCGATGACGGATCGCGTGTGCTGAGGAACTCCGGCGGCGTAGTGTGTTGGTTCGTCTGGATAATCGATGTTGAATCCCCAGGTGTCGCAGATGTTTTTGAGTTCGCGTCCACGAGTGTTTGTGGACTGGCAGCCCCAATCTTCGTGGTGTGCATTGAAGTCTCCGCCGATGATTTTGGCGGAGGTTCCCTGCGCCAACTTTTCGTAGTCGGCTGGAGCGATGGTGTCCTGATTTCGCTGGTAGACTGAAGCGAGAATCAGGTTGCTTTGGTCTTCGAGCTCAATGGCGATTTGGGTGATTTCCAGACTGACCATGGCGGAGGGAGCAATTCATGGTGGCGGATGCTGCTCTTTATCAGGATCGCAGTGCCGCCGCCTGGGCCGGTTTTTCTATCGTTCCGATAGATGGTGTAGTTGGGGATGCTGAATCTGGAGGAGGCTTTTAGGAACGTCTCCTGAAGGAGGGCGACGTCGATGTTGTAGGACGTCAGTGTGTCGGCAAGATCCTCCTTCTTGTCGCGCACTGAACTAGCGTTCCATGAGATTATCTTCAGCGTCCTGGGTCTAGTGGCCATTGCTGGGTTGCAGTGCATGGAGGAAATGAGTCATCATGTCACTCATCTGCTTGTGTTGTTGTTCAAGCAGCTGCTTGAACATTTGTTGGATTGAGTTGAGGTCGACTGCCGGGGGAGCCGAGTTCATCTTCTGTGTTCCCCATACGTGAGTCGGTGGGGGGATCTTTACGGGGGTCTTCTTTGGCGGCGGTGGTTGTTGTTGGTTGGCCTCTGGTGTGGTTTTTTGGCCTTTGGTCGGGCGACGTGGACACCCGGAATAGTTAGCAGTGTGTGCCCCCTGGCAGTTACTGCATTTTGCTGGAGTTTTCTTGCTCTTTTGGCAATCTTTTGTGTTGTGCTGACCGGCACACTTCACGCAGATGGATGGTGCGTGGCATTGTTTCGCTGTGTGCCCGTACAGTTGGCAGTTAAAGCACTGCACGGGTTTTCCATTGGATTTCTGGGCTTCAACCCTGATTGATTGCCTCATGAATCTTGTAATATTGAAGATTTCGTGCTGCTCTCTGGGCACGACAACCTGTACGATTGCTATGGGGATAGGTTTCTTTCTCCTGTCCTTGGCTGGTCTTGTCCATCTTTCGACGTGGATGGGGGTGAAATTTAGTTTCGCCAGCTCGGCGCGGATTTCATCGTTTCCGATGGTTTCGACTAGGCCGCGGAGTAAAACTCGGAGGCCTCTTTCTTCTGGCGCGCAGAAGGTGTGATAAGGGTAGTTCTTGGCATCGAATAGTTTGGTTATTTTCCTGTAGTCGACTTCTGCCTCGGGGTGGAATGCTGCCCCCTCGGGCTTATTTGTGGTGTGAAATTTCACACCGTCTCTTGCCAGTAAACTGGAGGCTTCAGAATAGACGGTCTTGCTCCGCAGGACGATTGGTCTCGACTTAAATCTCCTGCCGCCGTTTGGCTGGTCGGCGGATACGGACGCGGGAGGCACGGCTGGACGAGCGAATTGCTCGGGGCCGGGATTGTTTCTCTTCGCGGGCGCGGAATTATTCACTGACACTTCACTCGCGGCACTGGTTGACGGCGCGGGGTCGGAATCGTTTTTAGACGCGGATGCGGCACTAGTACGCGGCGCGTCGGTATCGGACGGGGATGGTGCGTAGGTGTTTCCACTGGCACCTGCTGCTGAAGGTTTTTTCGTCGGTGGATTGTTGGCCGGCGATGGTGGCTTGTTTTCCTCTTCTTCGAGGATCTGTGCCTGACAGTGGTGAAACCAATGTCGTCGGCACTTTTGTCTAAGGGCGAGAGCGTGCAATCCATCGCTGCGGACGAGGCTGCTGAATTGCTGCGGCTGCGGCTTTCCGTTTGCGGGGCTTGGCTTGAGGTGGACCGGCTGCGGCTGGTGTCCTCGGCGGGCTGGTTTTGTTTCCTTGTTTCCATTATTATTGCATTCAGTTTGGCGTTTTCTTCCTTCAGGTGCATGATCATGGCTTTTTGTTCCGAGAATTCTTTCATCAGCTGGTTGTGCTCTTCGACGGTAAACGTAACTTTTACGTTTACATCGGAGGGTTCGGCGGCGTCGGGTTGTCTCGCCATGGTGGCGTCTGGCTGTGACGACATGGCAGCTGTTGTCGGCAGTCTTTGGCTTGTCGGCTACCTGACTGTGGAAACGGGTCCCCACAGCATCGGTGCCGGCGGCGTCGGACCGTCTAGACTGCGGCGATGTCTCGGTAGGTAGGCGGTTTTCGTTCGACCGTGCGAACACTGTACAAACGACAGGTAGAAAATGCAGAGCGATTATCTTAGAGATGTTGTCTCTTCGATGACTCGGACTGAACTGGTCCCCCCCTTCTTTCCTTCCTTTTTATATATATGCGGCGGTACAGTCTCCAATGGAATCGTAAAAATACGCCTTACGGTTAAATGGGCGGAGCATATCGTACCCGTACGCTCCAGTACAAAAAAGAAGTGAACTTTTATCGGCTCAAGGGTCAATTTATGATACGGATTTTTATTGTACCGTATGTACATTTAAAAAAAAATCGTCCTCTTTGTCCATAATGCCACCAAAAACTAGCGGGAAAGCGGCAAAAAAGCGGGAAAGGCACAAAAAAACATCTCGAAAGGTGATAAAAAAAAGAAGCGCAGGAGGAAGGAAAGTTACGCCATTTATATTTACAAAGTGCTGAAACAGGTACATCCGGATACGGGAATTTCCAGCAAGGCCATGTCGATCATGAATTCTTTCGTTAATGACATTTTCGAGAGGATAGCGGCCGAAGCATCGCGTTTGGCTCATTACAACAAAAGATCGACCATAACCAGTAGAGAAATTCAAACGGCGGTCAGATTACTTTTACCGGGTGAATTAGCCAAACACGCCGTTAGCGAGGGGACCAAAGCCGTGACCAAATACACCAGTTCCAAGTAAAAATAGATAAACGTATCAAAGATCAGAAGCAAGAACTGGCGAGATTAATATTTCGAACGATAATAAAAAGAAAACGGCTCTTTTCAGAGCCACGAATTTTAAATATAAAAAAAAAAATATCAAGCATATCGCCTATCCGCACAGACATCTAGGTTCGAAATTAGCATTAGATGCATGAAAGTAAAATATTTTTAAACACACACACACACACAAACTGAAAACCCGAATATTATTGTGGCTTAATGCCCGAGTTGAAATTAGCGGGATTTTTTTTTTCCAGCGATAACGCTCGACGCTTTTTTAGAGTGTATGTGTATAGGATGTAAATGATTATTCTCGAAAAATAAAAACTTTCGATCTATCCGAGAGTCGTCCATCTTGTACATGATATGTGCTAGCCGGGCTCTATGGTTTTGGCCGGTTTTCCCAAAATTCGTCGAAGAAAAAAGACAGCCTCCATAGGTGTCGTTGGTTTTCTAAATTTCTTTATTTTTTTTTCGCGGGAACCCCCAGGTGGTTATTGACTCTTGGTGTAACATACTTTTTTCCAAAATTTATCAGATATATATATATATATATATATATATATATATATATATATATATATATATATATATATATATATATATATATATATTTATTATTATTATCTACTTATGGGCCCTGGTGGACCACGCGATGTACAATTAGAGGCGTTTGTTGTTGTTAACCTTCCTTCGCACCCATACTAATTTCATTCTTTCGCTATGAGCGTTTTTCCTTTCGTCAGACCAAGTTGTTCCGGTCTTCCTACATTTTTCTCTCTGGCCAACCTTCCAAACGTTCACCTTGTGTCTGAAACAGCCTCTATCCTGAATTTCACTTTGTGTAATATTTGCTGATCTTAGGTCCTCTTTAATTGCAGCAATCCATCTAATTATTTCTACTTTAGCTCTACTCCTATCAGCAAGGGTAGGTACGGAATCCTCAAACTTTTGTACTTCTTGATTTGTCGTTCGAGTAAACTATCTCCGATAGTTAAAACCCAAATTTACGTAACAATGATAAGTCCCTTTTATTTATACGGTCTTACGATTTATTTTCGCTTTCTAACGCCGACGGCGGCTAAATAACTTCACAAACGTTTCAGAACAAAACCTTGCGTATGGCACTAAACGCGCCGTGGTACGTTCGAAACACTCAAATTATTATAGAGACCGGTGTACCCCCGGTCTCTAAATTCCATTCCCAAATTTACGCCAAGTTTTGCCTACAGGCAAGCTTGAGCGAAAACCCGCTAGTCCTGTCTATACCGGACAACCTACCCGGATTTTCCGGGTAAAGCTAGCCAATTGCCCCAATTTGCCTTACGGGCTGCGAGCAGAAAGGAATCGAATTTTCGATTCCCGGCTCGCGTAAGACCGCTTCGGACAACAGTCCCTAACCGTGGCCAGGCGGTCTGAGAGATCATCTCCGATCGATCGGACCGGACCAATGGCAAAAAACCCGTCATATTGCTGATGGGGAAAAAGCAAAATTTCATTTTCCTTTTCTTTCATATTAACCTCAGAAGTTCGCCAGGATCATCTTATAGACTATCCTTTCTTATCTATGCCACTTGCTAGGCATACCCGGGTCAGATAGAGACCCTAAAAAATTAGTGCCCATATAGGGTAAAGTTGACTAGAAACGGGCAAGAGCCTTGAGGGCTAACCCAAAAGCCTGGCTAGATAAGTCGAAGTCGACTCTACTCCTAATTTCATAAAATTCGACTATTTGTCTAGTTAGCCTACTCGGATTCATCCGTTTTATGTGTCCGTAAAATTTAAGTCTTCTTTTTCTCACATATCGCTATGTATATCTGAGTATTGTTTGATCTCTTGGTATTCCCGATGTCGGTATGTTGTGGCTATTTATTTGTTTGGGGCCTAGGATTTTTCTTTCCTTCTTTTCAATGTCCTCGATGTCCCTCTTTCTATTCAAAATGAGCGTTTCTGCAGCATATAGACATTCTGGCTTAATAATTGTGTTGTAATGTCTCAGTTTTATGTTTTTAGATAGGCACTTTTTGTTATAAATATTTTGTGTAAGCCTTAATGCCGTTTCCATTTTTTTTGACATCTATCCTTATTGGCCGCTTTTTCCAATCCATTTTCCATGATTATTTCACCCAAATATTTGAATTGAGAGACTCGTCTGATGTTACCATATTTTGTTTTTAGAAATGGCGTTCTTAGTCTGTTGCAGGTCATGTTAGCTTATGGCGTGCTTAGTCTGTTTCCTTTAGGATTTCAATCTGTATCTGTGCCCTTAATATATCTTGAGCTAAAATTGCTAGATCATCAGCAGATGCCAGACAATCAGTATTGATGTTGGTTCTCCCCAGTTTAATGGGCTGGTCAACAATCAGGGCCAACTTATTTTTTTTCACGCCACTCCTATATTACTTTTTCTAGAACACAGTTAAATAGGGTCTCGTTAGTTAGTTAAATAGGGCGAGAGTCCTCCATCCCCTCGTCTCACTCCAGTTTTTTAATTTCGAAGGGCTCTGAGATGTCAACCATGAATTTTACTTTTAACCTTGTGTTAGTTAACGTTGCTTTAATAATCCCCAGCGTTTTTTCAGATCTGGTCCTTGATCTTTCAAGATTCGGAATAAAGATTCGCGGTCAATAGAGTCTTATGCTTTTTTGAAATCCACAAATGTACAGACGAGTTTTTAATTGTACAGTTCTTGATGTCTTAGAATCAACTTTAGATTCAGGATCTGTTCAGGGCTGGATCTCCCGGTCGAAAACCTGGTTGATATTCACCAATGTTAGGTTCTAACTGTCCCTGTGCTCTGTCTAGTAGACATTGAGATAGAATCTTGTAACAAACTGGGAGAAGAAATATCCCTCTATAGTTGTTTACATCCGTTCTATGTCCTTTCCTATGTAGTAGATAGATTAGAGCTTCTTTCCAATCTTCCGGAATCCGTTCGGTTCGCCTAACTTCTCGTAGAATTTTGGTTATTTCCTTGATTGTGTACCTGGACCAGCGGATTTCAAAAGTTCAGCAGTGATTCCATCTTCTCCAGAAGCTTTGTCATTTTTAAGCCGCTTGATTTGCCTAATTATTTCATCTTCTTTCGGTGGTAATGAATCTGGGTTTGTTTGTTTAGGGTTTAGTGTTGCTAATTTGTTTAAGGGCTCAGGACAGTTTACTATTTGTTCTAAATATTTCGCTAGTTCTTTGCAATTGTCTTGGTTATTTAGAGCTGATTGTCCGTTTTCATTTTGGAAGCAAAGACTTTGCGGTTGATAGCCTATTAATTTAGTTTTAAATGTTTTATAAAAGTTTCGGGTGTTAGTTTTTTGGAAATCTTTTTCTATTTCAATAAGTTGATTGTTTTCATATTTTCTTTTAGTTTCTCTAACTAGCTTCGATGTTTCTTTTCTTACTTCCAAAAAGATGTTATAGTTTATTACTGTCTTTTGACTGTTCCAATCTTTGAATGTTTTACTTCGGCTTAATACTCCTTGCTCGCAAACTTCATCCCACCACGGATGTTTTCTACGTTTTTGTAAAGGGACCAACTTTAAGGCTGTTTTAATAATTTTTTGTTTCAATTCTTGCCAGTTCTGTGCTGGTTGTTTATCTAGCTCTTCTGTTAGGGCTGGTTTTATTTTCGTTGGGTCAAACTTTGGTATTAGCAGCCTCTTTTGAATAAGTTTTCGAGGTTTTCAGCTAAGTTTGATACTAGTCAGGTGGTGATCCGTGTCTATATTTGCTCCTTTATCGACTCGAACGTTCAAAATCTCTTTATAATTGGGGTACGAATTGGCAACATGGTCATTTTGAAATTCATCCATGTACGTGTTTGGGCACATCCATGTCTTTTGTTTTGTTATTTTCTTCTTAAATTGTGTTGACATCCTTCTTAGATTAAACTGCGAACATAGTTCAACCAATTTTCTACCATTATGGTTGGCCCATTTATGAGTTGGAAAACTGCCGACAGTTTTCCTTCCTGTACTTTTTTCTTTCCCTAGTTGGGCGTTGAAATCACCCGATAGGATTTTTACATGGTTGGTAGGAAATTTAGAGATAGTCTTTTCCAGAATTTCCAGGACTTATTTACTTGTTCAAGATTAGATTTATTTTCTTCGTTAACCGGGAGGTGTGCATTGATTAATGTATAGTTTTTGTTAGCACATTTGAGGATAGTGTCATAAGTCGATTATTTACTTAGCCCGGACGCCCCAGAATCCGAAAGTCCGGTTGGTAGAGGATTGTCTACCTCCTGGGGTAATTTTGTAATTACTAGAACGATTCATCTTGTACTTTGAATTAAAGGTTTGAACCATGACGGTTCAGAGGTTAAGACTGGAGGGGGTTAGTTCCAGAATTTAAATATCAGCCGCACCACTGGTGAACAGACGCTGACCATTCAACCGCTTGATACAAGTCAGACGCTAAGTGGATTTTGTTTTTTTTTTTTTTTGTGCCTTGGTTCGGGGCTGCTTATTTTGAGATATTCGCAGCTGTCCA
The DNA here is from genome assembly GCA_031761425.1 of Cosmopolites sordidus. NCBI lineage: Eukaryota > Metazoa > Arthropoda > Insecta > Coleoptera > Curculionidae > Cosmopolites > Cosmopolites sordidus. The sequence continues at coordinate 45,980 of JARFXV010001760.1, read as the reverse complement.
TTAATATCTAATGGAACTTTCACTATCCACCCCGTGACCCGTCCAGTATCTTAGGCTGGATATATATATATATATATATATATATATATATATATATATATATATATATATATATATATATATATATATATGTATATATATATATATATTTGTATATATATATATATATATATATATATATATATATATATATATATATATATATATATATATATATATATAAATATATATATATATATATATATATATATATATATATATATATATATATATATATATATATATATATATATATATATATATGTATATATATACGTATATACATACGTATATATATATATATATATATATATATATATATATATATATATATATATATATATATATATATATATATATATATTAGTATATATATATATACATATATACATATATTATATTTACACACTTTTTTTATATATATATGTATAAACACATAAATATACAAACACATTCAAATATATATAATTACAAAAACTCACATATATGATGTATCGATCGTTTTTGCCGAACGTTTTCCAATCGGTCGGTGTTCGTTGTAAATCAGGGTCGTGCCGTCGTTCGCGGATCGACGCCGGATTTATGTTTCCGCCGCCTCATGTGGTGATCCGAGGTTCGAGCGGCGAGTCAAGTCGTCTGTTCGGATACACAATCGGGTCCCTCTAATGTGGTGATTTTTACTACACACAGCGAGATCGTGAATTCGGCGGACCGTTAAATTTTTACGTGTCACGATTCATATGCGATCGGTTGTATTTTGTGTTGACATTTTCGCATGTTCCTTATATAATAATGTGTTCAGGCAAAAATTCTGTAACAATAACGTACACGTGCGGTAACTCTCAGCTTTCCGAGCGAGTTTTCTAACACGAAACGCTTCTCGTACGAGTTTCCCTTGTCGCTTTCAATCTAGCGAAGTGGTTCGGAGAGAATGTTTCGAGGTTTTATTGATGCCGAACGACGATATATCTTATGTATGGTCGTATCGGTTGTGCTCAGTTGGTCGTTTGCATCGATTTTTTTTTTTGATTTATTATACAAACTACGTTTTTGATATTATTTCGTTCTACGAGTACGACGACGGGGAGTAGTGCTGTTGTCTTCGAACGTACCTTTGTCGTTGCTGCCGCCGCCGCCGCCCGATGTAATAAATCGTGTGACGGCATGACGCGCGGTGACGCAGACGATAAAATTAATGACGATCGATAGCGCAGCAGCAATACACTCCGACGGCTACATCACACACGAATAAATATATAAAAACGGTGGTAGTTGTTTAAGACAAATAATAATAGTAATAATAATAATTAAAAAAAAGAACCGATGATACGACTCAAGACACTAATTATAATGCAAGAGCGTGGCGTCTTGACCGGTTTTTCCGTCGTCTCGACGCACACTCGTCGTCATCGAGAAAGTCGTCACGTTTCTCGTACCTACGCACGCACGCACGCAATCGCCCACCGATCCATACAGACCACGACGCACCGTTGTGCGCCGCCTGCCTGGAGGAGGAGGAGGGTGGTAAACGAACGAGCGAGCGACGGCGAAACGAACGACACTCGACGTGCGGACAACAGCAGCAGCAGCAGCAGCAATTGCAGCTCGCGCGCACAGTTCCCTGGTTGATCCTGCCAGTAGTCATATGCTTGTCTCAAAGATTAAGCCATGCATGTCTCAGTACAAGCCGAATTAAGGTGAAACCGCGAAAGGCTCATTAAATCAGTTATGGTTCCTTAGATCGTACCCACAATTACTTGGATAACTGTGGTAATTCTAGAGCTAATACATGCAAACAGAGCTCCGACCAGAGATGGAAGGAGTGCTTTTATTAGATCAAAACCAATCGGTGGCGGGTTCGCGCTCGTCATCGTACAACTTGGTGACTCTGAATAACTTTACGCTGATCGCACGGTCTCGCACCGGCGACGCATCTTTCAAATGTCTGCCTTATCAACTGTCGATGGTAGGTTCTGCGCCTACCATGGTCGTAACGGGTAACGGGGAATCAGGGTTCGATTCCGGAGAGGGAGCCTGAGAAACGGCTACCACATCCAAGGAAGGCAGCAGGCGCGCAAATTACCCACTCCCGGCACGGGGAGGTAGTGACGAAAAATAACGATACGGGACTCATCCGAGGCCCCGTAATCGGAATGAGTACACTCTAAACCCTTTAACGAGGATCAATTGGAGGGCCAGTCTGGTGCCAGCAGCCGCGGTAATTCCAGCTCCAATAGCGTATATTAAAGTTGTTGCGGTTAAAAAGCTCGTAGTCGAATTTGTGTCTCGCGCCGCCGGTTCATCGTCCGCGGTGTTAACTGGCGTTTCGCGAGGACGTCCTGCCGGTGGGCTTAGTCGGTTGCCGTCTGTTCGGGCGTGCGCCTCGCGGCTGCGTTCGTTGGCGGTTTAACGGCGGCCCAAATCAATCCTGCGCGGTGCTCTTCACTGAGTGTCGAGGTGGGCCGGCACGTTTACTTTGAACAAATTAGAGTGCTTAAAGCAGGCTAAAATTTCGCCTGAATACTGTATGCATGGAATAATGGAATAGGACCTCGGTTCTATTTTGTTGGTTTTCGGAACCCCGAGGTAATGATTAATAGGAACGGATGGGGGCATTCGTATTGCGACGTTAGAGGTGAAATTCTTGGATCGTCGCAAGACGAACGGAAGCGAAAGCATTTGCCAAAAACGCTTTCATTGATCAAGAACGAAAGTTAGAGGTTCGAAGGCGATCAGATACCGCCCTAGTTCTAACCTTAAACGATGCCAGCTAGCGATCCGTCGACGTTCCTCCGATGACTCGACGGGCAGCTTCCGGGAAACCAAAGCTTTTGGGTTCCGGGGGAAGTATGGTTGCAAAGCTGAAACTTAAAGGAATTGACGGAAGGGCACCACCAGGAGTGGAGCCTGCGGCTTAATTTGACTCAACACGGGAAACCTCACCAGGCCCGGACACCGGAAGGATTGACAGATTGAGAGCTCTTTCTTGATTCGGTGGGTGGTGGTGCATGGCCGTTCTTAGTTGGTGGAGCGATTTGTCTGGTTAATTCCGATAACGAACGAGACTCTAGCCTGCTAACTAGGCGCTTTTTGACATCGCAAAGGCCCGCCGTACGTGCGGGGTCCTCACGGGCTCCGCCGTTCGCGCGCGGTTTTTACTGTCGGCGTACAAACATTTCTTCTTAGAGGGACAGGCGGCTTCTAGCCGCACGAGATTGAGCAATAACAGGTCTGTGATGCCCTTAGATGTTCTGGGCCGCACGCGCGCTACACTGAAGGAATCAGCGTGTCTTCCCTGGCCGAGCGGCCCGGGTAACCCGCTGAACCTCCTTCGTGCTAGGGATTGGGGCTTGCAATTGTTCCCCATGAACGAGGAATTCCCAGTAAGCGCGAGTCATAAGCTCGCGTTGATTACGTCCCTGCCCTTTGTACACACCGCCCGTCGCTACTACCGATTGAATGATTTAGTGAGGTCTTCGGATCGACACGCGATGGCGCTTCGGTGTCGTCGATGTGTAAGAAAAGATGACCAAACTTGATCATTTAGAGGAAGTAAAAGTCGTAACAAGGTTTCCGTAGGTGAACCTGCGGAAGGATCATTACAGTGATCGATTGCCGTCATCTGACGCGCGATTAAGAACACGTCTGTAATTATTCTCTCGAATAATTCGAACTATCTTTTATTTTATTAAGAGACACAAGGGAACGACAACTTTGACGATCCTCGACGAACGACAGCAGCTCGTATCGCTCGTTGGTGCGTGCAAGACGAAAACGGAAAAAAGAATTTGTATCGGTACCTAGATTTATGTTTCTACGCTAGCTAGCTAGCTAGCTCGCTCGCTCACTCGCCCACTCACTATCTATCTGGAAAGTGAGTGAGTGAGTGAGTGAGTGAGTGAGTGAGCGAGTCAGCCAGAGTACGAAAAATCTAAGGGATAAAAAATCCTCGTGGATTTTCCTTCCCGACGGTATTTAAACGATATGCGCCCGTACGATCTTTAAGTTTTCACATTTAACGCACACGCACGCACACGTGATCTGTCTGTAACGTCGTTGTGGTTGTCGTGGTCGTTTCTGTGTGATGTGTATGATATGGACCATTAACCATATCTTCATCATAATCGATTCCGTTATGATTTTTAAACATTCGTTGCGGTTTTTGTCGTCGACGCTGTCGACTGACGACGACGACGACGACCGTTACCGTGACGAGAGAAACGTAATATAAAACACCGTTCGTTTGTATTAGTTGTTTGTCGACGACGACGACGACAACGATGTCGACGGTGGATAATATTTCAACGTTTCGTTTAAAAATTTCGGAATCTTGCCATTTACATTTCTTAAAATGAACGTCACCGATACGGAGAAGTATTTTATTTCTCGCATCACAAACGAGTCGGACCATTACTGCCACGCCGCGAAGACGAGGTTCGCCTTGGTCGTCGTCATCGTCGTGGCGATAGTTTCCTTCTCGTTAAATGAATCGATAAAAAAGATTACCCTAAACGGTGGATCACTTGGCTCGTGGGTCGATGAAGAACGCAGCTAATTGCGCGTCAACTTGTGAACTGCAGGACACATGAACATCGACACTTCGAACGCACATTGCGGTCCTGGGATTCCATTCCCGGACCACTCCTGGCTGAGGGTCGTACCTTATTTAAAGACTGCTCGGTTTTGTCCGAAAATGACGACGACGACGACGATGTACCATCTGTCTGTCGCGTTGATTCGGATAATGACGACGGAGCGTGTTGGACGTCGTGACGCGAGCACCTGTTGCCGTCGATTCGCCTTCGCGAACGCGTGGCAGGTGGGCGCGACGTCTTAAAACGTAAGGACGATCTTAATTCGCCGTTTTCATGCGAATTAAGCGAAAGTGTGCCGTGCGTGTCGCATCGCATCGTTTTCGGTCGTCGTGTCCGATAATATATATTCTTTAATTAAAGGATATGCGACGTCTGATCGTTTGTTATACGATGTCGAGGCTACTACTTATATACACGCGGCGGGCGCAGCTTTATTTACCATTATTATATTTATATATATATATATATCGACCTCAGAGCAGGTGAGACTACCCGCCGAATTTAAGCATATTACTAAGCGGAGGAAAAGAAACTAACCAGGATTCCCCTAGTAGCTGCGAGCGAACAGGGAAGAGCCCAGCACCGAATCCCGCGGCCGACACCGGGTGCCGGGAAATGTGGTGTTCGGGAGGGTCCATCATCTCGAAGTTACGCGATGCGTCCAAGTCCTTCTTGAACGGGGCCACAGCCCACAGAGGGTGCCAGGCCCGTAGTGACCATCGCTGACGGCGGGAGGATCTCTCCTTAGAGTCGGGTTGCTTGAGAGTGCAGCCCTAAGTGGGTGGTAAACTCCATCTAAGGCTAAATATGACCACGAGACCGATAGCGAACAAGTACCGTGAGGGAAAGTTGAAAAGCACTTTGAAGAGAGAGTTCAAGAGTACGTGAAACCGTTTAGGGGTAAACCTGAGAAACCCGAAAGGTCGAAGGGAGAAATTCATTCGCGGCTCGTCGTCGGCGGCCGACGATCGCGTGACGGGAGAGACGTTTTCGGACGTGTCTCTCGCACCTTTCGTCGTTCGTCGATCCGGCGACGAACGCGTGCACTTTTCTCCTGGTAGGACGTCGCGATCCGTTGGGCGTCGATCTAAGGCTCGGGGTGGAGCCCGTAAATACGGTTTCGGCCGCGCATATTTACGGACCCTCGTGTCGTCTCAACCCGATCGACTCGCTCGACGGTATACGAAAGGTTTAGGGTCGCTACCCCTTTTACGAGAGAGGAGCGTTCGACTCGGGGCAAGCGCGCCAGATGTAGTCGGCCATCGGACCTGGTGCCGGTTCCGACCTCTGGTGACTGTTGGCCTCGAAGTTCTCGAACAGACCTAGTCATCTGACCGTAGACCGAT
>JARFXV010001760.1:0-35000 GCA_031761425.1 Cosmopolites sordidus | reverse complement strand
AGTCAGATGAGATACTGTATTTTTTTGGTCTTCGACTTATTTAGCCAGGTTTTTGGGTTAGCCCGCAGGCTCTTACCCGTTTCTAGTCGGCATTTGACCCTATATGGGCACTTAGAGTTTTAGGGGTCTCTATCTGACCCAGCAAGTTGCCTAGCAAGTGGCATAGATAGAAAGCTAAGAAAGAATAGTAATTCAGATGAAGTCCTGGCGAACTTCTGAGGCTATTACGAATGAAAAAGAAAATGAAAGTATTTACTTTTTCCCCGTCAGAGATTGACAGGTCTTCTGTCTAGCAGACCGATCGATCGAAGAGATCTTTCGACTGCCAGACCACGGAAAGGACTATAAGTCGTCGAAGCGGTCTTATGCAAGCCGGGAACCGATTTATCGATTCCGTTATGCTTGCGGCCCGTATGGGAAATAGGACAGTGCGCTATTTTACCCAGGAAATCCGGGTAAGTTGTCCGGTATAGATCGGACTAGCGGATTGTCGCTAAATTTCGCCGTTTGGGCGAATTTAGCGTAGATTTGGGAATAGAATTCAGAGACCGGGGGTACCCCGGTCTCTCTCATGATTTGATTATTCCGAACATACCAAGGTGCGTTAAGTGCCATACGCAAGGTTTTGTTCTGGAATCTTTGAAGTTTTTTAACCGCCGTAGGCGGCAAAAAACTATAATAGGTAATAAGACCGTATAAATATACGGATCTTATCATGACTTTATATAGTAATATTTTAACATTGAGAGATAATTTGCTAGAACGACAAATCAAGGGACACAGAAGTTTGAGGATTCCGTGTCCCTTGCTTATTGTGAGCTGGATTTGACTAGACCATTTAAGTGAGCGGTCGAAATGGAGACCTAGATACGTGGCTTTTTGCAGCCACGGGATTGGCACTTTGTCAACCAGCAATCTGGCTTCGCCTGAAAAGCGATTTCTGGTGAAAATTATCGCCTGGGTCTTTTTAGGATTGACCTGCAGGCGCCAGAATTTAAGCCAGGCAACGGCAGCATTAAGCTGCCGCTGCAATCGGTTACGAATAACCGATGTGAGACGTGACGTTGAGAAGAAAGCAGTGTCATCCGCAAAGAATGAAACACTGACGTCACGGAAATGGGGAAATTTGGCCAAGTAGATGTTAAACAAGGCCGGAGACAGGGGAGAACCTTGCGGGACTCCCGACTCGATAGGTTTGCTCGTAGAGAGGGTATCTTTAATTTTAACTTGAAAGGATCTTCCTTTCAGGAATGAGTTTATTAGCATGGTTAGGTCCCCCGGGAAACCTAATTCGAGGAACTTAAAAATAAGTCCCTCGTGCCATACTTTATCGAAGGCTTTGGAAAGGTCTAAAAAGACAGCACCGAGGCGCTTGCCCGACCTGAAAGCCTGATTAATTTGGCCTGCTAATCTGGCTGTCTGTTGCGAGGACGAATGTCCTCGCCTGAACCCAAACTGCTCGTTTGGTATGATACCATTACTGTCGGCAAAGTCATTCACTGCAGAGAGAATGACTTTTTCGGCTATTTTAGAGAGGGTATTGATCAGACTAATGGGTCTATAATCAGAAGCCGAACTGGAGTTCGGCTTCTTAGGAATCACTGCTATAAGCGCGTGTTTCCATGACTTGGGAAAATATTGCAATCGCAGAATGGAGTTCACAATATTTGTGATTTCTGCGATTTGCTTACTTGGTAATTTCCGGAGCAGGCATACGGTGATGCCATCGCTTCCGGGGGATTTACGGGGAGAAAGTTTTCGAATTATAGCCATAACTGACTTTGGAGATACGAGGTATTCCCGCAGGAAGTCGAAACGTGGGTTTTCGGACATCCGTGTTTGAACAACATCGGAGACCGCCCAATCTCGATCTTCCTGAGCCCCGGGCAGCCTCGGACTCGTCATTTGGAGTCTAAAAGACTCCGCCAGCAGCTCGGCCTTCTCCGAATCGGAGACGGCACGATTGCCATCATCCGACCTTAACGGTGGAATGTCCCTACGGGACTTCCCCGTCAACGATCTTGACAGACGCCAGATCAGCCTCAGATTTGACGTGTCAACAGAGAGAAGCAGGTTACCCCACTTCTCATTTCTGTATGACTTCATCGCCTCTTTGGCTTCTCTGATCGCCCGATTTGCCCGACTTCTATCCTCTCGAGAGGGGGTAGCCCTGGCCTTCTTCACCAGGCGATTTTTCGCCCGGAGAAGATTTTTCAGGTCAGTCGGGAGATCGGAAGTTAGCCGCTGCTGATTCGACGGTCGAGGCTTCGTGGCTAGGCTGTAAGCCTTCAGGATATCCTCTGTCAGTTTACCGACAGCAAGATCGAGCTGCTCCGGGTCAGCAACCCGGGGTATTGGATCAGTGGAATGAAGTATGGTCTTGAAAACCCTCCAATCCGTCACGAAATGCGACGGCTTGAACGGCGCACCTAAGAGTCGGGCGTCACCTAGTTCGAAAAGAACAGGAAGGTGGTCAGAGTCGAGCTCATGCAGAACCGACGTGGCTATCGCTCTTGGGACACCCTTCGTGATGAAGAGGTCTATGACTGAGCCGGCGTGACCCGGATAGTCATAATGGGTGGGTTCGTCAGGATAGTTGACGATACACCCGAGCGAGAAACACAACCGTCCGAGGGTCGCGCCACGAGAATTCGTGTTGCGACAACCCCAGAGCGTGTTGTGGGCATTGAAGTCGCCGCCAGCAATAGTGGCGGCATCACTTCGAAATAGGGCAGTGTAATCAGCGCGCAACGGAGGAACGTTGCCAAGCTGATACACGGAATGGAGGATTAGGGGTCGGTCTGCTAGCTCGACGGAAATGGAGGTTATTTCCAGATTGGCAAGATCTGGTTTAAGAAGTATAGTATGCCGGAGATTACTTTTGATAAGAATCAGCGTGCCGCCACCTCGGCCGCCGATTCTGTCATCCCGAATTACCTTGTAATTCGGGACGCTGAAACGGATTGAGGGTTTTAAGAATGTCTCCTGGATAAGGGCGACGTCAATATTGTGCTCTGTCAGTGCGTGAACAAGTTCCTCCTTCTTGTCACGCACCGAATTAGCATTCCAGGAGATAATTTTTAGGGTATTTGGTTTAACAACCATTAGGTTTTTGGAAAAATTCAGAGAATTGAGTTTGGAGTATACTCATAAAATTGGATATCATTTGACCCATCAGCTGCTGACAAACAGCTTTTGGGTCAAATTGGGAAGGGTCAATTTGTGCCTGAGCACCGCGCTGATTGCGCTGAGACCCCCACACGAAGGTGGGTGCGGGGGTTGGGGGGGTTTTCACGGATTTAGGATTATTAGGCTGAGGAATAGCCTTTTTTGGGGGCTGTGAGGGGGAAGTCCTCACCGCACCCCTGACGGGACGTTTTGGGCACTTCCTGTAATTGGCGGTGTGTTCACCGCCACAATTACAGCAATGGCCCGGAGTATTGCGGGGCTTTTTGCAATCTTTCGATGCATGAGCCTCACCGCATTTGACACATTTGGGGGGAGCTCTGCACTTACGTGCAGTGTGGCCGAACTGCTGGCAGTTGAAACACTGGCCAGGTTCGCCACTGGATTTTTGGGATTCGACCTTAATAGTTTGGTCGAAGAGATACTGGAGGTTAAAAATCTTAGTTTCAGAGTTAGGAATGGTGACAGAAACCACGGGTATTGGTTTACCGTCTTTTTTGAATCGTTCGACTCGGGTTGGATGATAACCCAAGTTGGACAATTCAGCTTTAATATCATTGTCGGATATTGTTTCGGCTAGATTCCGAATCAATACCCTGATATTTTTCTCGTTATGACTGAGAAAAGTGTGGTAAGGATATTTACGCTCTTCGAACAATTTAGTTATTGCTCGATAGGCGTCGGAAGATTTGGGATGAAAAAGTATCCCATTGGGTTTAGTGGTCGTGTGACCGAAATCAATATTCTGAGATTTCAGAATACGGGTTATTTCAATGTAAAAAGTTTTATCGTGAAGAACGATATCGAGAGCCTGTTTATTTTTGGCCGAAGGACCAGATCTGCCGGCGGAATTTGTCGGCTTCTGGTTGGCCTTTGATTGGGAATTTTGGGGAGCCTGGACGGAAGATGTCGAGGCTCCCTGAGATTGGGAACCCGCAGGCCCATTTTCGGAGAGAACTGGATAGTTCTCATCGTCAACGGGCGGCGGGGTGGATTTACGCTTGCGTTTAGTCACAAGCGTAAATTCCTCGGAATCGGAGGCCGAAGTGTGGCCTCCGTTTTTTGGCTCCGTCTCTTGGACGGAAGCCGGCTTACCTGGTTTCTCAAGGGGCTTGCGGCGCAACCTCTTCTTGTTCTTCTTGGAGACCTGCACCTCCATTGCAGATGCAGTCTCCTCTTCGGGGCGAGTTTCCTCCTTTTCTGTGGCGGCCTGGGATTGCCCTTCTTTCGTTTCACTTCGGAAACGATCAAAGGCCTCCCTTAATTCCGCCACTATTGCTTCTGAGGCAGCTAATCTGGCCTCAATTTCTTCATTACGGGCCATTGATGCACTTAGCTCATTTCTGAGCCGAGTGTTCTCGGCCGCGTATTTCCTCACCTGATCTCTAGCTTCGTTGAATTTATCTGCAAGGTCTATGCCGGGGCTCAGAGAGTCCTCCGACCGCGAAAAATCGCACTCTACACTATCAATGGAATTTTCCATTGTTCCCGTAACTCGATTTAGTACAAAACACCCTTACTCACCACAAAAAACCCACAAAACCGCAAAGCCACCGCCCGAAAGCAACGGTCTTTAACGGTTTTTAACGGTTTTTCGTGACGTCACTATCACGCCACTTTACCCCTACTACCTGTAATCGGATTCAGAAGAGCAATCGAAAACACGTCCGCACTCTTCGAATGCCAACCACAGACCTATTTTTTTGGTCAAGGTTCGCTTCATGATATTATATATCAGGAGACCAATAGAAACGCACGAACACGAATCTCTGTTCAATGGGCGGAGCGTAACTTATTCGTACGCTCTGTCACAAATACGGTGCCCTAGGACAGTGCTGAAACCAGTTCACCTTACGAGCTTGTAGTATACGTACGTTAATTCGACGAGTTTGTCAATAATGCCACCAAAAACCAGCGGTAAAGCGGCCAAGAAAGCCGGAAAGGCACAAAAAAACATCTCAAAAACTGATAAAAAGAAGAAGCGTAGGAGGAAGGAGAGTTACGCCATTTACATTTACAAAGTGTTGAAACAAGTACATCCGGATACGGGAATTTCCAGCAAGGCCATGTCGATCATGAATTCTTTCGTTAATGACATTTTCGAAAGGATTGCCGCCGAAGCTTCGCGTTTGGCCCACTATAACAAGAGATCGACAATAACAAGTAGAGAAATTCAAACGGCGGTCAGATTACTTTTACCTGGAGAATTAGCCAAACACGCCGTTAGTGAAGGTACCAAAGCCGTCACCAAATACACCAGTTCCAAGTAAATACGTGAAAATTATTTCGAATGAAAGAAACAAAAACGGCTCTTTTCAGAGCCACAAATGAACGTAAAAAAAAAAAAAATATATATATATATATATAGATCTGTAACCGACTCCGAGCAAATAATAAATCTAACATGACTTAAAGAGGTCATCGTTTCTCAATCATTTTCAGTGTCGCGACCCTCTATAATACCCAAAAGTTAAAAAAAAAAAAAAAAAAAAAACCGTCGCTACCTCCATTATGTGTTCGACCGCCATATTTTTCGATCACATTGAGACCCCTCTATTGCTGAATGCAATCCCCCTACCTACATTTTCTTTTAAGGAGGCTTGGACCGACCTTAGGGTACAAACGTTCGCCTTCGCCATATTAGAGAAAATGGTGAAATTTACTTCTACCCTTTATTATAAGTATTACTAACGAGAGAAACACTGGCGCAATAGTTATTTCGAGCGAGAAAAAACATGTATTAAGGTAAAAGACTGACGTGATTATTATTTGGAATGAAAAAAAAAAAAAATACTCCAAGCTTAAATGTTTCGCCATTGGTTTACGCATCGTTTGGTATAACGAATCGAAACAACGGGCATTCATGCACGATGTATTTTCCCTTTATTATTTGTACATACTCATTTTGTTGGTTCTGAAAAGAACCGGTTTTTTGCTATATATAAAATACGCATATATATATATATATATATATATATATATATATATATATATATATATATATATATATATATATATATATATATATATATGTACGGATTTATATAAAATATATTTTAGGCACGTTCGCCTCGAATACGCCTGGCCAGCTGGATGTCTTTGGGCATGATGGTGACACGTTTGGCATGAATGGCACACAGATTTGTATCTTCGAAAAGACCGACCAGATAGGCTTCGCTAGCTTCTTGTAAAGCCATGACTGCAGAACTCTGGAAGCGTAAATCCGTTTTGAAATCTTGTGCGATCTCACGTACCAAACGTTGGAAGGGTAATTTTCTGATCAACAGTTCGGTGCTCTTCTGGTAACGACGGATTTCTCGCAGGGCGACGGTACCTGGCCTGTAACGGTGAGGTTTCTTCACCCCGCCGGTTGCGGGGGCACTCTTTCTTGCCGCCTTGGTCGCCAATTGTTTCCTAGGAGCTTTGCCACCGGTCGATTTGCGTGCGGTTTGCTTCGTACGGGCCATCTCTTCTCGGACTATTACAATTACAGACGGACGTATAAGAACACAACGGTTAAATCACAGAGGTCGACAACGACACGCCCCAGCCGAATGACAATTAAAAAAAATCTCTCGAATTTGTTATACCCTCTCCTACGTTGCAGGCCATTGGCCCGGTAACGAACGATGGGCGGGGCCTCCCCGGAAACCCATATATAAGTTTAAGAAATTAAATGTGTTTCGTTGATTCGACGCGAAGACCGTTTGACTAACAAGTATTTGAGAAAAAAAAAAAAAATGACCGGAAGAGGCAAAGGCGGAAAGGGTTTGGGAAAAGGAGGCGCCAAACGTCATCGTAAAGTGCTACGTGATAATATTCAAGGCATCACCAAACCCGCCATTCGAAGATTAGCCCGACGTGGTGGCGTCAAACGTATATCGGGTTTGATATACGAAGAAACCAGAGGTGTATTGAAAGTGTTCCTCGAGAACGTTATCAGGGATGCCGTAACATATACGGAACACGCCAAGAGGAAAACGGTCACCGCCATGGATGTGGTGTATGCCTTGAAACGTCAAGGACGTACTCTCTACGGTTTCGGCGGTTAAGTTGCAGATAAATTATTTGACGTTTTAAAATATCTAAAAAACGAAATCCAGACACAAAAAAAAAACGGTTCTTTTCAGGACCACAAAATAACATTCTAAATTATAAAAAAAAATAGAGAGAGAACATTGTCGATAACGAAAGTGGAATTCACTTCGTTAATTGCCCGAGAGTCCATAAAACGACAATTAAAAAAAAAAAAAATAAATAACATAGACAGACATGGAGATTATGGACAACCAAGGTGGAATATCTCCCGTTAATCGGTGGAGAGTCGTTACAATAAACGTGCTTAAAATTAATTGAGGTGACATCGGTGAGAATACGACTGGACTTGGTTCACATACGTTTATTTTTACGTATTTAATCGAAATGATCGGATCGAATAATTCATGTAGCTACTGATAAGTACGGACGCCGTTTTCGCCCAAGAATCGCCATCGAGAGAACTTTCTAGCCTAACTTCTCCAATCGTTGCGATTACGGATATGTCTTTCTTTTAAATGTGCGTTCGATCTCCAGTACGTTTGATAATTGATCCTATCTTATCCGCCAATAATAAACATATTGAAATGTATTATAACGGTACGATAGTTAGCAAGGTGGTGGCCAAGACGAAGGATAAGAACGAGACTAGATTCCCTTCGATGGGAGAGAAGATCGATGGCAGGTCGCCGAAAATAGTTTTTTTTTTCCAGTAAGGTTATCTATTGCTCTACGAATCCGTGTACTTAATCGACCGGTGATATATTGGAGGTATTGGCATCGACGGGGCTATATCTTATTTATCCCATATTTATCCGAAATAATCGAAGCACATAAAATGTTTCTCTTGAAATGTCGAAATCGTAGGTTTGTCGTGGATCTTTTAATTTGATCTTGTCGACAGATCGACACGAACCGAACAGCTGCTGTATCCTGAAGGTAATGACAACGAGTCTGAATGAATTTTGTAATCTGGAATATGGCATTTATTAACGAAAAATACAAAATTAAAAAAATGTTCCAACCTCGTTAAAGGTCTCGGCTAAGCCGGAAAACGGAGCAGTGTCTACGCGTAGACGTTCAGTCCTCCGTTCGCCCCTTCGGGTAAGATAGGCCATCTGTAGGTACAAAAAAATCATTTAGTAAAACGTAATTGTCGCGCGAGCATCGTTACGGTACCGCACTTCATCGTGAGACTAAAGATTTGTCTGTTATATTTTATCAATCTTTGACGACGACGACGACGACGACAACGAGAAATGGCAGATGCAGAAGTCGGCGGTCAAGCCACGTCTCCATCTAATCAGTTAGGAACGGGTAGCGGTGGTTCAGGGGCTTCATCTGCACCTACAGCAGCAACAACGGCGGCATCGGCGACGATTTCATCGAAAAAAGAAAAAACTGCAAAAAGAAAAAATCCCAAAGCCAAAGCTACGCATCCACCCACCGCCGAAATGGTAACCAACGCCATTAAGGGTCTGAAAGAAAGGGGAGGTTCGTCGTTGAGAGCGATCAAGAAGTATATCGCCGCCAACTATAAGGTCGATGCCGAGAAAGTATCGCCTTTCATTAAGAAATATTTAAAATCGGCGGTCGTATCAGGCACCTTGGTTCAGACTAAAGGAAAGGGGGCGTCCGGTTCGTTTAAATTGGCAGCAGCGGCGTCGTCTAGTTCGTCGGTTCAAACGAAACAATCGGCGGCAAGTGTTGTTTCATCATCCTCCGTTAGTGGTGGTGGTGGTCAAAGGAAAAGAAACACTACGGCAGCAACCAAAGCAGGCGGTAAAAAGAGTCCGGCGAAGAGAACGACGACGACGACGACGACGGCAGAAAAAAAAAAGACAGTCAAAAAGGCCACCGGGAAACCAAAGAAAGTTGCCGCCGCCGAGAAGAAGGTATCGGTGAAGAAGGCCGTCGAAAAGAAAATGGGAAAATCGGCTAGTTCGGGATCTTCGGCGATAACAGTTGGCGCCGCCGCCGCCGCCGCCGCCACGGTGCCATCGAAGGCAAAATCACCGTCGAAAGCGAAGAAATCAAACAAAGCTGGCCCTACCAAGAAACCTAAGGCTCCCAAACCGAAAAGTGCCAAGTCTCCAGCCGCAACCGGAGGCAAAGCGAAGAAAGCAGCTTCCCCAAAAAAGAAGAAGTAAACGGTTCTCTCCTTTGTGGTTTCATCATAATCTCGATCAAGAGGTATGAAGAAATCGAATGTGCACAACACAGATTGTTGACTACAACGACCGTCTCGTATTAACCACCTCCATCATCATCATCATCATCATCCGGAGAAGACGTAGAAAACCTGCACGTTTACAAAAGCTTTACGGTTTTCAAAAATCGGTTCTTTTTAGAACCACAACATTTAATGTCACTGAAAAAAAATTAAGAATAAACATCCCTTAAGTCATGATACTGATATATATATATATATATATATATATATATATATATATATATATATATATATATATATATATATATATATATATATATATATATATCTATATATACATATAATATATATATATATATATATATATATATATATATATATATATATATATATATATATATATATATATATATATATATATATATATATATATATATATATATATCCGAAAGGTAATATTAAATCGATACTACTAACTATTTGAAAAGGTTACCACCGAACGATGCCCGCGAGGATTTTATGCCGATTTAAGTCCCTCCATTTGTAGCGGTTTTTTTTTGCGTTTCTCAGGTGTTTTTAACGTTTCCCAGTCACGTAATTCTCGATTCATATCGATAAAACGCTAAGGAGATCATGAGGTATTTTTTTTATTGATAATGCTATTGTCTTATGCCTGTCAGGCATTTCATTTAACTTTAATTGATGTACATACTTAAAGTATATCTATAGATCATGCAACTGTATAAGGAATACGTATCGATAGTATTTTTTTTTTCATTCCAAAGATGTTTTGTTGGTCCTGAAAAGGACCGATATTTCGAATCAGGTAAAGATCCATCGTGCAGGGATGCAGCAATCCGTTTTAATATTTTATTTCGTTTTACTGTCGGTCTTCTTTGGCAATAGCACGGCCTGAATGTTAGGCAAAACACCCCCTTGTGCGATGGTCACGCCGGACAATAGTTTGTTCAATTCTTCGTCATTTCGAATGGCTAATTGTAAATGTCGTGGTATAATCCTCGTCTTTTTGTTATCTCTGGCGGCATTTCCCGCCAATTCCAATACTTCGGCGGCTAGATATTCCATCACCGCGGCCAAATATACCGGTGCTCCGGCACCGACACGTTCCGCGTAATTTCCTTTTCTCAACAATCTGTGAATACGACCGACAGGAAACTGCAATCCGGCACGATTCGAGCGAGACTTTGCTTTCCCTTTAACTTTGCCACCTTTTCCACGTCCGGACATGTTTGGTTATTTTATTTTGTTTTTTTAACTATAACCGTTCAGATTCGTACGACACGAACGTCGCAGAGTCATATGAGATACTGTATTATTCTATTTTCTATTTTATTAGCCTGGTTTTTAAGTTAGCCTTTTCGGCCCTTACTTATATAGCATGAGATTGACCCAGAATGGGTTTCTAATTATTTTGAGGGTCTCTAGTTGACCCAGGAAATGTCGGAATGTTTGGTCCCGAAGGACGGAGGTCCGACTGTTCATGAAGTGGTTTTTCAATGAAGTCCAGGCGAACTTCAGGAGGTTAATTTGGAAAACCGATGAAGTCATCGGCGTTGCGGTGCTAATTTCTGCCGTTGCCGGGCCGACGCTGCGCATAGGTGCAGTCGCCGGGCCGGCACAGACAGAAACGCTAGATTGTGCGACGGCGGTAGCGGAGGCTGAGACTTACACAAGTCGGAAAACGAGAAAACTTCGTTAACCGGGTCTTGATGCCGGAGATTGGGGACGATGATATCGGAGTATTGCCCTGTGGCTAGGGCAGGAGGTCCGATAATTCGCGTAGCAGTGGATTGCTACCTCGCGAGGCTGTGAGCTTCAGCTTGGCGAGTGTGGTTTGATGGAATTGAGAGATCGGTGGCACGCAGGCCTCCCGATGGATTTGGTTATTTCTAACGTACCAAGGTGCGTCTAGGGCCACACGCAAGGATTTATTTTGGAAAATTTGAAGTTTCTTGATCAGAGTTGGACCAAGAAACCGGTAGTACGTATGGAAGCCGTACAGAACTACTGATCTGACAAGGATTTTGTAGATCATGACTTTGATTTTTGGAGCGAGGTTGCTCGTTCTGCATGAGAGCGGGTACAGCATTTTGATGATGCCGCAACCCTTGCAGATGGCTTGCTGGATTTGACTGGACCAAGAGAGATGTCGGTCGAAATGAAGACCTAAGTAGGTTGCTTTTTGCAACCATGGAATCGGAACTTTGTCCACCAGTAGCCTGTATTCTCTGATGAAGCGTTTATTAGTGAAGATGATCGCCTGAGTCTTTTTCGGATTGACTTGCAGGCGCCAGAATTTGAGCCAGTGGATAGCTGCATTAAGTTGCTTCTGGAGTTTGTTGTGAATCACAGAAGTCTGAGGAGACGCTACAAAGTAAGCTGTGTCGTCCGCGAAGAATGCGGATTTCACATCTTGTGAGCGTGGAATACCGGCCAAGTAGATATTGAACAAGGCCGGTGCCAGGGGGGAACCTTGCGGGACGCCCGCTTTTATTTGTTTTCTCGTGGAGACGGAAGAGTTTATTCGAACTTGGAAGGTTCTGTCTTCCAGGAATGAACGGATTAACAAGGTCAGATCTCGGGGAAATCCGAGAGAGATGGTTTTGTAGATGAGACCATCATGCCAGACTTTGTCGAAGGCTTTGGACAGGTCGAGAAGAACTGCTCCGAGATGCCATTTTTTCTCGAGAGCTGAATGGACTTTGCTGGCCAACCTGGCCGCTTGGTGAATGGATGAAAGACCTTTCCTGAACCCGAATTGTTCATCTGGAATGATCTTTTTGGAGTCGGTGAAGCTGTTGAGGGCTTCGAGGATGGTTTTTTCAGCGATTTTGGAGAGAGCGCTGAGGAGACTGATCGGCCTGTAGTCGGCCGGGCTCGGACTGTTGCATTTTTTGGGTATCACGGCAAGAATGGCGTGCTTCCATGAGCTTGGATAATGTTGGAGGCGCAGAATGGAGTTCACGATGTTTGTGATCTCCGCGATCTGCTTGCTCGGAAGTTTCTGAAGTTGCCTGGCCGTGATACCGTCAAAGCCGGGGGTTTTTCTGGGGGCGAAGCTTTTGATTATTGCTGTGATTGAACGGGGGGAAGCGAGATGATTTTGCAGGAAGGAGATTTGCGGGAAGATAGGTAGCTGGGCCGAAACCCTGCTGACCTCCGCATCGAAGTTTGGATCTGCTTCGGGATGACGTTGACAGGTCATCTGAAGCTTGAAGGACTCAGCCAGAAGTTCGGCTTTGTCCACATCGGAGACGGCGACAGCGCCATCTGCATCCGATTTTAGCGGTGGAATAATCCTCCTGGATTTACCCGCTAAAGACCTCGCCAGACGCCAGATCTGCCTGGAGTTCGATGAGTCCAGAGAGGAGAGCAGGTTACCCCACTTTACTTCTCTGAAAGACTTCATCGCTTGCCTGGCTTCTCTGGTCGCCTGGTTTGCCCGCCTTTTATCCTCGGGATCGAGGGTGGATCTGGCCCTTCTCAACAGGCGATTTCTCGCTCGGAGAAGGTTTTTCAGATCCAGCGGGAGGTCTGTGGTTAGCCTGGACTGGTTGGCTGGCCGTGGCTCCGAAGCGCTGTTGTAGGCCTGCTGAATGTCCTTGGACAGCTTGCTGACTGCAAGCTCGAGTTGCCTGGGGTCGTTGATCGTCGGTATGGGATCTGTAAGATGAAGAAGATTATTATATTTTACCCAATCCGTGATTTTAATTGGGGGCCTGAAGGGGGCGTCCAGCAGGTGGTTGTCACCCATCTCGAGCAGGACTGGCAGGTGGTCGGAGTCCAGCTCGTGGATAACTCTCGTAGCTGTGGCTCTTCTGGAGTCTTTCACCAGAAAGAAGTCGATGACGGATCCGGTGTGCTGAGGAACTCCGGCGGCGTAGTGTGTTGGTTCGTCTGGATAAGCGATGTTGAATCCCCAGGTGTCGCAGATGTTTTTGAGTTCGCGTCCACGAGTGTTTGTGGACTGGCAGCCCCAATCTTCGTGGTGTGCATTGAAGTCTCCGCCGATGATTTTGGCGGAGGTTCCCTGCGCCAACTTTTCGTAGTCGGCTGGAGCGATGGTGTCCTGATTTCGCTGGTAGACTGAAGCGAGAATCAGGTTGCTTTGGTCTTCGAGCTCAATGGCGATTTGGGTGATTTCCAGACTGACCATGGCCGGAGGGAGCAACTCGTGGTGGCGGATGCTGCTCTTTATCAGGATCGCAGTGCCACCGCCTGGGCCGGTTTTTCTATCGTTCCGATAGATGGTGTAGTTGGGGATGCTGAATCTGGAGGAGGCTTTTAGGAACGTCTCCTGCAGGAGGGCGACGTCGATGTTGTAGGACGTCAGTGTGTCGGCAAGATCCTCCTTCTTGTCGCGCACTGAGCTAGCGTTCCATGAGACTATCTTCAGCGTCCTGGGTCTAGTGGCCATTTCTTTGTTGGAGTGCAGGGAGGAGATGAGCCATCATTGCATTCATCTGCTTGGTAAGTTCGACCAGCAGGTCGAGTGTCTGTTGGATTGTGTTGGGGGCGGCTGCCGGCGGAGCCGAGTTCTGCTGTGTTCCCCATACGTGAGTCGGTGGGGGGATCTTTACGGGGGTCTTCTTTGGCGGCGGTGATTGTTGTTGGTTGGCCTCTGGTGTGGTTTTTTGGCCTTTGGTCGGGCGACGTGGACACCCGGAATAGTTAGCAGTGTGTGCCCCCTGGCAGTTACTGCATTTTGCTGGAGTTTTCTTGCTCTTTTGGCAATCTTTTGTGTTGTGCTGACCGGCACACTTCACGCAGATGGATGGTGCGTGGCATTGTTTCGCTGTGTGCCCGTACAGTTGGCAGTTAAAGCACTGCACGGGTTTTCCATTGGATTTCTGGGCTTCAACCCTGATTGATTGCCTCATGAATCTTGTAATATTGAAGATTTCGTGCTGCTCTCTGGGCACGACAACCTGTACGATTGCTATGGGGATAGGTTTCTTTCTCCTGTCCTTGGCTGGTCTTGTCCATCTTTCGACGTGGATGGGGGTGAAATTTAGTTTCGCCAGCTCGGCGCGGATTTCGTCGTTTCCGATGGTTTCAACTATGCCGCGGAGTAACACTCGGAGGCCTCTTTCTTCTGGCGCGCAGAAGGTGTGGTACGGGTAATTTTTTGTGTCGAATAGTTTGGATATTTTCCTATAATCCGACTCTGCTTTGGGGTGGAATGCAACCCCCTCTGGTTTGTTTGTGATGTGGTACTGCACACCGTCTCTTTCCAATAGACTGGCAGCTTCAGAGTAATCGCCCTTGCTCCGCAGGACGATTGGTCTTGACTTAAATCTTTTTCCGCCGTTTGGCTGGTCGGCGGATACGGACGCGGGAGGCACGGCTGGACGTGCGAATTGCTCGGGGCCGGGATTGTTTCTCTTCGCGGGCGCGGAATTACTCACTGACACTTCACTCGCGGCACTGGTTGACGGCGCGGGGTCGGAATCGTTTTTAGACGCGGATGCGGCACTAGTACGCGGCGCGTCGGTATCGGACGGGGATGGTGCGTAGGTGTTTCCACTGGCACCTGCTGCTGAAGGTTTTTTCGTCGGTGGATTGTTGGCCGGCGATGGTTGGCTTGTTTTCCTCTTCTTCGAGGATCTGTGCCTGACAGTGGTGAAACCAATGTCGTCGGCACTTTTGTCTAAGGGTGAGAGCGTGCAATCCATCGCTGCGGACGAGGCTGCTGAATTGCTGCGGCTGCGGCTTTCCGTTTGCGGGGCTTGGCTTGAGGTGGACCGGCTGCGGCTGGTGTCCTCGGCGGGTTGGTTTTGGTTATTCTTTTCCATTATATTTGCTTCCAAAGAGGCGATCTTGGCGTCTTTTTCCAGTAATTTCTTCTCCATCTGATTAAGTTTATTAATCAGTTGGTTAAGCGCTTCGTTGGTGGCCATTAATTTATTATTCAGTTGGTTAAACGCTTCGACAGAGACCGTAGCGGTCTCCGCGGAGGGTTCGGCGTCGGTTTGTCTGGTCATGGTGGCGGCGTCTGGCTGTGTCGACATGGCAGCTGTTGTCGGCTACCTGGCTGTGGAAACGGGTCCCCACATCGGGTGCCGGCGGCGTCGGACTGTCTCGACTCTGCGGCGATGTCTCGGTAGGTAGGTAGCTTT
The DNA here is from genome assembly GCA_031761425.1 of Cosmopolites sordidus. NCBI lineage: Eukaryota > Metazoa > Arthropoda > Insecta > Coleoptera > Curculionidae > Cosmopolites > Cosmopolites sordidus. The sequence continues at coordinate 19,466 of JARFXV010001760.1, read as the reverse complement.
CGTTCGACCGTGCGAACACTGAACAAACGACAGGTAGAAAATACAGATCGGTTATCTTAGAGATGTTGTCTCTTCGATGACTCGGACTGAACTGAGATACTGTATTAATCGGCATACCCCATTATATACTCAACGGACGAACCAGACGGTTAGTTGTATGGGCGGAGCTAAACGAACCCGTACGATCCGTCACAAAACGGACGAGGTTGCCCGTTCGAGAATCAGTTTACGATACGAACTTCTGCCATACGTACGTAAAATCGTTCAGTTTGTCCAACAACAATGCCACCTAAAACCAGCGGTAAGGCGGCCAAGAAAGCCGGAAAGGCTCAAAAGAACATCTCGAAAACCGATAAAAAGAAGAAGCGCAGGAGGAAGGAAAGTTACGCCATTTATATTTACAAAGTGTTGAAACAAGTCCATCCGGATACTGGAATTTCCAGCAAGGCCATGTCGATCATGAATTCTTTCGTTAATGACATTTTCGAAAGGATAGCTGCTGAAGCTTCCCGTTTGGCTCACTACAACAAAAGGTCCACAATAACAAGTAGAGAAATTCAAACGGCAGTCAGATTACTTCTGCCTGGGGAATTAGCCAAACACGCCGTTAGCGAAGGTACCAAAGCCGTCACCAAATACACCAGTTCAAAGTAAATACGTGAATGAAACAAAAGTAAGACTGGCGTCACAATTATTTCGAACGGAAGACGAAAAAAAAAAAAACGGCTCTTTTCAGAGCCACAAATGTTAAAGATAATAAAAAAAAGAACGAAAAATAAACGGTCTGTAATCGACTCCGAGCAAATAATACATCTAACTTATCCTTTAGGTCTTCGGTTCCCAATCGTTTTAGAATCGTCGTCGTCGTAAGTAAGAAAACGTTGCGACCCTCTTATTTTTTGAACACTTTGAGACCCCCTATATATTTTAGTCTTGAAGAGGCATTGGACCCTATAATATGGCGAAAATTACTTATTTTCAATAGTATATGTATCACTAGCGAGAGAAAAACCGGCGCGATAAATACGTTGTCGCGATCCACTAATTGGCCAAAAAGTTAAGTAAAATATGTTGCTACACCCTTTATGCGTTGCGATCCCCCTATTTTAGAACACATTGAGATCCCCTCTATTCCTGAATGCAACCCCCCTTACATTTTCTTTTAAGGAGGCGTGGACCGTAGGGGGCAAACGCTCGCCTTCACCATATTATAGAATATGGTGAAATTTACTTATTTTCTCTATTATAAGTATCACTAACGAGGGAAAAAATGGCGTGATAATTGTTTCGAGCGAGGAAAAAAAAAACAAAAAAAAAACAATGTCAACGTAAAATTAGCGTATAATTCTGAAATAAGAAAAAGAGCAACTTGATAATTATTTCGAATCAAAAATGAAATGAAAAAAAAAACCTCCAAGCTTATGTTTCGCTTTTGCTTTAAGCATCGTTTCGTATAACGAGTCGAAACAACGGGTTTTCTTGCACGATGTTTGTTTTCCCTTTCTTATTTATACATACTCATATTGTTGGTTCTGAAAAGAACCGGTTTTTTGTTATACTTTTATGATATATACGCACACATATACATTTACATTAATTATATTTAGGCACGTTCGCCTCGAATACGCCTAGCCAGCTGGATGTCTTTGGGCATGATGGTGACACGTTTGGCATGAATGGCACACAGATTTGTATCTTCGAAAAGACCGACCAGATAGGCCTCGCTGGCTTCTTGTAAAGCCATGACTGCGGAACTCTGGAAACGTAAATCCGTTTTGAAATCTTGTGCGATTTCACGTACCAAACGTTGAAAGGGTAATTTTCTGATCAACAGTTCGGTGCTCTTCTGGTAACGACGGATTTCTCGCAGGGCGACGGTACCTGGCCTGTAACGGTGAGGTTTCTTCACCCCGCCGGTTGCGGGGGCACTCTTTCTTGCCGCCTTGGTCGCCAATTGTTTCCTAGGAGCTTTGCCACCGGTCGATTTGCGTGCGGTTTGCTTCGTACGGGCCATCTCTCTCTTTACCGAATATTACAAGTACAGTCAAAGGTACAAGAACACTAAGGTTAAATTACGGATAGGAGTCGACAACGATGAGCACTTATCGAACGACAATTACAGAATGATGATCGACGCATACCAAAATTGGTGTTTTATTCTCTCAGGCGACTCGCTAGTGGTCCGGCAACTAGCTATTGGTCGGGTCGAGAGCAATGGGCGGGACGTTCCCGAAATCTGACAAAAGTAGCATATGTGTCATGTATGCCGACAGTCGTGTTCCGTCAATCCAAAACGAGGACGTTTCATTTATAAGAATTGACCAATCGATCGTCGATTTGAATTTAAAATAATTATATAAAATTAAAAAAAAAAAAAATGACCGGAAGAGGCAAAGGCGGAAAGGGGTTGGGAAAAGGAGGCGCTAAAAGGCATCGTAAAGTGCTTCGTGATAATATTCAAGGCATCACCAAACCTGCAATTCGAAGATTGGCCCGACGTGGTGGCGTCAAGCGCATATCCGGTTTGATTTACGAAGAAACCAGAGGTGTCTTGAAAGTATTCCTCGAAAACGTAATCAGAGATGCCGTAACTTATACGGAACACGCCAAGAGGAAAACTGTCACCGCTATGGACGTCGTGTATGCCTTGAAACGTCAAGGGCGTACTCTCTACGGTTTTGGCGGTTAAATTACCCGATGTTTTGCAATATTAAAAGAAAACAAACAAAAAAACGAATTCTAGACAGACACAAAAAACCGGTTCTTTTCAGAACCACAAAAAAAAAATACTTACATAAAAAAAGGGATACATTGTCGACAACATAGGTGAAATTTTCATCATTATTTATACGATTATCTAGAAAATTTTCTCACATATAAAATAAGATAGAAAAAGGGGGGAGACGGACACATTGTGGATAAAGCAGGTGGGGATGAATTTCCATCCCTAATTTTCGGGGAAGCATTCAATTTAACGAGCGCAAAACAAATTGAAGTAACGTGGATGAGAATAAGGTATCAGAGATGCAGTAACTGAATTCCTAACACGTCAAGAGAAAAACCGTCATCGCCATGGTTGTGTATGCCTTGAATGTATGTCAGGGGCGTACTCTCTACACTATTTTGGCGGTTAGATTTACTGACGATTTGCGATATTATAAAAAAAAGAACTCCGGGCATAAAGAAAGGTTCTTTTCAAAATCCACACTCACATAGAAAAGGGAGACATTGTCTCGATAAGTAATGTCGAAATGATTGTGGCGTGTTCATATATTAAATAAGAACAGATATTTTTGATATTTTTTGAGTTTTAGATAGTGGCGAAAAACCCAAATAAAGGATAAAAAATATTGTCTCGATAAAGCGGATGGAATTTTCATCGTTAATGTTATAGTGAATGTCTATATAAAATACATTGGACACATTGTGGATGAATTCTCATCGTTAATTTTCGGAAATGCCTTAAATGAAACGAGCGTACAGCTAACGTTAATGAGAATACGGTATCAGAGATGCCGTAACTTAAACAGAACACGCCAATTGAATAACCGTCATCGCCACGGACGACGTTGTGTATGCCTTGAAACGTCAAGGGCGTACTGCTTCGGCGGTTAAATTACCTGATGTTTTACAAAAAAAAAAAAAAATAAAGGAACTCAAGACACAATAAATAAACGGCTCTTTTCAGAACTGCGGCGGCGGCGGCGGCGGCAAAAAAACATACTTAAAAAAGTGACTAATTGTCGACACAGTAGGTGGAATTTCCATCGTTAATTACACCACGACGACTATCTATAAAACTTTCTTAAATATTAAATTAGGCAGAAAGAGGGAGACAGACCGACGACGGACACATTGTAGATAAAAGAGGTGCTATGAATTCCCTTCGTTAAATTTCGGGAAAGCCTTAAAAGAAACCAACGCAGTGCTAACGTGGATGATAATAGCGTAAGTCTCTTTTTAGTATTAAATCATTTATTCGAAATGATCAAATCATATAATTCTTGCGGTGGTTATTTAGGTAGGTAGAAACGCCGTCGCCATGTTTAAAGAAATACTTAAAAAAAAAAGACAATCGCCCTCGAGATGAGGGAGGATATTCCCGTTAATTTTTCCCAACCGTTCCGATTACAGACATGCCATTTGTTCGTTCCATAATTTACGTGCTCTATTTTTTATTTTAGCGGTACGATAGTTAACTAGGCGGTGTATAAGAACGAGACTCGTTTACCTTTCAAAGGGAGAATAGAACGGTGACAGGTCATCGGGAAAAACATTTTTTCGGCAAAGTCGTTTATATATCTCGAAATCCGAATACTCCACCGATCGGTGATATATCTGAGGTATTTGTATCGCCTGGACAATCTGTAATATCTGGTTTACTTAACTGAAATAATCGAACTAATTAGAATGTTTTTCTTGAAACGTCGAGATCGTCGGTTAGTTGTGATTTTTTTAAATTGAACCTTGTCGAAGGATCGACATGAACCAAATGCCTCCGGTAGCTTCAAGGTATTGACAACGAATCAAGTTAAATATTGCAATCCGGTGAATGGCATTTACTAATGAAAAATACAAAATAAAAACTTTGTTCCGAGCTCGTTAAAGGTCCCGGCGAAGCCGGAATCAGGAGCAGTGTCGACAGTCAGACGCTCAGTCCGCCGTTCGCCCGTTTTACTTACTATGCAACTTTTTGGTGGAGCGAGTGGGCATATTTAGTAAGACGCAACAGACGACGAAGGACGAGCAGCAATACGATTCTGTTCTTTAGCGAAACGCGATAGTAGTGAGTTCTTCGTTACATTAACATTTGACGATAACACGCGCGAGCGCGCGGCAAAATGGCAGACGCGGAAATCGCCGGTCAGGCTACATCTCCATCTAATCTGTCGGGCACAAGCGGAGGCGGTTCCGGGCCCTCGTCTGTACCGCCCGCACCGTCGTCGGCGGCGGCGGCGGCGGCATCGGCTTCATCAAAAAAGGAAAAAACCGTTAAAAGAAAAAATCCCAAAGCCAAAGCTACGCATCCACCGACGGCCGAAATGGTAACAAACGCAATTAAGGGATTGAAAGAAAGGGGCGGTTCGTCATTGAGAGCGATCAAGAAGTATATTGCCGCCAACTACAAGGTCGATGCCGAGAAAGTATCGCCTTTCATCAAGAAATATTTAAAATCGGCAGTTGCATCCGGTACCCTGGTTCAGACCAAAGGAAAAGGTGCGTCCGGTTCTTTTAAGCTGGCAGCGGCATCGTCTAGTTCGTCGGTTCAAGCGAAACAATCGGCGACGAGTGCTGCTTCTTCATCCTCTGGACAAAAGAAAAGAAATATTTCAGTGGGAGCGGCGGCGGCGGCGGCGGCGGCCAAAGGAGGTAGCAAAAAGAGTCCGACGAAAAGAACGACAGCGGCGGTGGCAGCAGCAGCAGCAGCAGCAGCAGCGACGACTGAAAAAAAGACAACCAAAAAGGCAGCAGGAAAATCGAAGAAAGCTGCGGTCGTCGTAGCCGAGAAGAAGGCTTCGGTAAAGAAAGCCGTCGAAAAGAAAACGGGAAAATCGGCTAGTTCGGGATCTTCGGCGGTAACAGTTGCCGCCGCCGCCGCTACGGTGCCATCGAAGGCGAAATCTCCGTCGAAAGCGAAGAAATCAAACAAAGCCGGCCCTACCAAGAAACCCAAGGCTCCTAAACCGAAAAGCGCTAGATCTCCAGCTGCCGCCGCCGCTGCCGGCGGGGGCAAAGCGAAGAAAGCAGCTTCCCCAAAAAAGAAGAAATAAACGAAGACCCCGATTTTCGTCGTTACATCTTAATCTTTCAAGAGGTATGAATAAATCGAATGTTCCCAATACAGATTATCGACGACCACCACCACCAAAACCATCATCTGGAATGATGATGTAGGAAAATATGTTTACGAAAGCGTAACATTTTCCAAAAAAAAAAACGGTTCTTTTCAGAACCACAACATTTATTGTTACTTGAAATTAAAAGAAATATAGAAAAAAACATCCATTTAGACAAGACGCCGAAATATATCCGAGTAGTAATTCGATATTACTAATAATAACTGATTTTGTACAATTATATATTTAAAAAAAAATAAAAAAAATTAAAAAAAAATACAAATAAAAAAATCCATCGAGACTAGAACCGGCGAATAATATATATCTGACGTCCGTTGTTCGTTTGTAACTTTAATTTTTGTTTACGGATCAATATTGTTTTTTCTTTTCATAGATATTTTGTTGGTCCTGATAAGGACCGATATTTCGAATCAGGCGAAGACCATCATCATCATCATCATCTTCAAGTAGGGATAGAGAAGTTGTTTCGATTTTACTTCGTTTTACTGTCGGTCTTTTTTGGCAATAGCACGGCCTGAATGTTAGGTAAAACACCACCTTGTGCGATGGTCACGCCGGACAATAGTTTGTTCAATTCTTCGTCATTTCTAATGGCGAGCTGCAAATGTCGTGGGATAATTCTCGTCTTTTTGTTATCTCTGGCGGCGTTTCCGGCCAATTCCAATACTTCGGCGGCAAGATACTCCATTACCGCGGCCAAATATACCGGTGCTCCTGCACCTACGCGTTCCGCGTAATTTCCTTTCCTCAACAATCTGTGAATACGGCCGACCGGAAACTGCAATCCGGCACGATTCGAACGCGACTTGGCCTTTCCTTTAACTTTGCCTCCTTTTCCGCGTCCAGACATGCTGATTTTTTTTTGTTCTTTGCTTACAATTGATCAGATCGCACGGCACGACCGTCGTCGTAGAGTCAGATGAGAGACTATTTTCTGTCGGGATGTCCCCCCCTTCTATTTCTATTTTATTAGCCTGGTTTTTAAGTTAGCCTTTTCGGCCCTTACTTATATAGCATGAGATTGACCCAGAATGGGTTTCTAATTATTTTGAGGGTCTCTAGTTGACCCAGGAAATGTCGGAATGTTTGGTCCCGAAGGACGGAGGTCCGACTGTTCATGAAGTGGTTTTTCAATGAAGTCCAGGCGAACTTCAGGAGGTTAATTTGGAAAACCGATGAAGTCATCGGCGTTGCGGTGCTAATTTCTGCCGTTGCCGGGCCGACGCTGCGCATAGGTGCAGTCGCCGGGCCGGCACAGACAGAAACGCTAGATTGTGCGACGGCGGTAGCGGAGGCTGAGACTTACACAAGTCGGAAAACGAGAAAACTTCGTTAACCGGGTCTTGATGCCGGAGATTGGGGACGATGATATCGGAGTATTGCCCTGTGGCTAGGGCAGGAGGTCCGATAATTCGCGTAGCAGTGGATTGCTACCTCGCGAGGCTGTGAGCTTCAGCTTGGCGAGTGTGGTTTGATGGAATTGAGAGATCGGTGGCACGCAGGCCTCCCGATGGATTTGGTTATTTCTAACGTACCAAGGTGCGTCTAGGGCCACACGCAAGGATTTATTTTGGAAAATTTGAAGTTTCTTGATCAGAGTTGGACCAAGAAACCGGTAGTACGTATGGAAGCCGTACAGAACTACTGATCTGACAAGGATTTTGTAGATCATGACTTTGATTTTTGGAGCGAGGTTGCTCGTTCTGCATGAGAGCGGGTACAGCATTTTGATGATGCCGCAACCCTTGCAGATGGCTTGCTGGATTTGACTGGACCAAGAGAGATGTCGGTCGAAATGAAGACCTAAGTAGGTTGCTTTTTGCAACCATGGAATCGGAACTTTGTCCACCAGTAGCCTGTATTCTCTGATGAAGCGTTTATTAGTGAAGATGATCGCCTGAGTCTTTTTCGGATTGACTTGCAGGCGCCAGAATTTGAGCCAGTGGATAGCTGCATTAAGTTGCTTCTGGAGTTTGTTGTGAATCACAGAAGTCTGAGGAGACGCTACAAAGTAAGCTGTGTCGTCCGCGAAGAATGCGGATTTCACATCTTGTGAGCGTGGAATACCGGCCAAGTAGATATTGAACAAGGCCGGTGCCAGGGGGGAACCTTGCGGGACGCCCGCTTTTATTTGTTTTCTCGTGGAGACGGAAGAGTTTATTCGAACTTGGAAGGTTCTGTCTTCCAGGAATGAACGGATTAACAAGGTCAGATCTCGGGGAAATCCGAGAGAGATGGTTTTGTAGATGAGACCATCATGCCAGACTTTGTCGAAGGCTTTGGACAGGTCGAGAAGAACTGCTCCGAGATGCCATTTTTTCTCGAGAGCTGAATGGACTTTGCTGGCCAACCTGGCCGCTTGGTGAATGGATGAAAGACCTTTCCTGAACCCGAATTGTTCATCTGGAATGATCTTTTTGGAGTCGGTGAAGCTGTTGAGGGCTTCGAGGATGGTTTTTTCAGCGATTTTGGAGAGAGCGCTGAGGAGACTGATCGGCCTGTAGTCGGCCGGGCTCGGACTGTTGCATTTTTTGGGTATCACGGCAAGAATGGCGTGCTTCCATGAGCTTGGATAATGTTGGAGGCGCAGAATGGAGTTCACGATGTTTGTGATCTCCGCGATCTGCTTGCTCGGAAGTTTCTGAAGTTGCCTGGCCGTGATACCGTCAAAGCCGGGGGTTTTTCTGGGGGCGAAGCTTTTGATTATTGCTGTGATTGAACGGGGGGAAGCGAGATGATTTTGCAGGAAGGAGATTTGCGGGAAGATAGGTAGCTGGGCCGAAACCCTGCTGACCTCCGCATCGAAATTTGGATCTGCTTCGGGATGACGTTGACAGGTCATCTGAAGCTTGAAGGACTCAGCCAGAAGTTCGGCTTTGTCCACATCGGAGACGGCGACAGCGCCATCTGCATCCGATTTTAGCGGTGGAATAATCCTCCTGGATTTTCCCGCCAAAGACCTCGCCAGACGCCAGATCTGCCTGGAGTTCGATGAGTCCAGAGAGGAGAGCAGGTTACCCCACTTTACTTCTCTGAAAGACTTCATCGCTTGCCTGGCTTCTCTGGTCGCCTGGTTTGCCCGCCTTTTATCCTCGGGATCGAGGGTGGATCTGGCCCTTCTCAACAGGCGATTTCTCGCTCGGAGAAGGTTTTTCAGATCCAGCGGGAGGTCTGTGGTTAGCCTGGACTGGTTGGCTGGCCGTGGCTCCGAAGCGCTGTTGTAGGCCTGCTGAATGTCCTTGGACAGCTTGCTGACTGCAAGCTCGAGTTGCCTGGGGTCGTTGATCGTCGGTATGGGATCTGTAAGATGAAGAAGATTATTATATTTTGCCCAATCCGTGATTTTAATTGGGGGCCTGAAGGGGGCGTCCAGCAGGTGGTTGTCACCCATCTCGAGCAGGACTGGCAGGTGGTCGGAGTCCAGCTCGTGGATAACTCTCGTAGCTGTGGCTCTTCTGGAGTCTTTCACCAGAAAGAAGTCGATGACGGATCCGGTGTGCTGAGGAACTCCGGCGGCGTAGTGTGATGGTTCGTCTGGATAAGCGATGTTGAATCCCCAGGTGTCGCAGATGTTTTTGAGTTCGCGTCCACGAGTGTTTGTGGACTGGCAGCCCCAATCTTCGTGGTGTGCATTGAAGTCTCCGCCGATGATTTTGGCGGAGGTTCCCTGCGCCAACTTTTCGTAGTCGTCTGGAGCGATGGTGTCCTGATTTCGCTGGTAGACTGAAGCGAGAATCAGGTTGCTTTGGTCTTCGAGCTCAATGGCGATTTGGGTGATTTCCAGACTGACCATGGCCGGAGGGAGCAATTCATGGTGGCGGATGCTGCTCTTTATCAGGATCGCAGTGCCGCCGCCTGGGCCGGTTTTTCTATCGTTCCGATAGATGGTGTAGTTGGGGATGCTGAATCTAGAGGAGGCTTTTAGGAACGTCTCCTGAAGGAGGGCGACGTCGATGTTGTAGGACGTCAGTGTGTCGGCAAGATCCTCCTTCTTGTCGCGCACTGAACTAGCGTTCCATGAGATTATCTTCAGCGTCCTGGGTCTAGTGGCCATTGCTGGGTTGCAGTGCATGGAGGAAATGAGTCATCAAGTCACTCATCTGCTTGTGTTGTTGTTCAAGCAGCTGCTTGAACATTTGTTGGAATGAGTTGAGGTCGACTGCCGGGGGAGCCGAGTTCATCTTCTGTGTTCCCCATACGTGAGTCGGTGGGGGGATCTTTGCGGGGGTCTTCTTTGGCGGCGGTGGTTGTTGATGGGTGGCCTCTGATGTGACTTGTTGGCCTTTGGTCGGGCGACGTGGACACCCGGAGTAGTTTGCAGTGTGTGCCCCCTGGCAGTTACTGCATTTGGCTGGAGTTTTCTTGCTTTTTTGACAATCTTTGGTGTTGTGCTGACCGGCACACTTCACGCAGATGGATGGTGCGTGGCATTGTTTCGCTGTGTGCCCGTACAGTTGGCAGTTAAAGCACTGCACGGGTTTTCCATTGGATTTCTGGGCTTCAACCCTGATTGATTGCCTCATGAATCTTGTAATATTGAAGATTTCGTGCTGCTCTCTGGGCACGACAACCTGTACGATTGCTATGGGGATAGGTTTCTTTCTCCTGTCCTTGGCTGGTCTTGTCCATCTTTCGACGTGGATGGGGGTGAAATTTAGTTTCGCCAGCTCGGCGCGGATTTCGTCGTTTCCGATGGTTTCAACTATGCCGCGGAGTAACACTCGGAGGCCTCTTTCTTCTGGCGCGCAGAAGGTGTGGTACGGGTAATTTTTTGTGTCGAATAGTTTGGATATTTTCCTATAATCCGACTCTGCTTTGGGGTGGAATGCAACCCCCTCTGGTTTGTTTGTGATGTGGTACTGCACACCGTCTCTTTCCAATAGACTGGCAGCTTCAGAGTAATCGCCCTTGCTCCGCAGGACGATTGGTCTTGACTTAAATCTTTTTCCGCCGTTTGGCTGGTCGGCGGATACGGACGCGGGAGGCACGGCTGGACGAGCGAATTGCTCGGGGCCGGGATTGTTTCTCTTCGCGGTCCCCCCCTTCTTTCCTTCCTTTTTATATATATGCGGCGGTACAGTCTCCAATGGAATCGTAAAAATACGCCTTACGGTTAAATGGGCGGAGCATATCGTACCCGTACGCTCCAGTACAAAAAAGAAGTGAACTTTTATCGGCTCAAGGGTCAATTTATGATACGGATTTTTATTGTACCGTATGTACATTTAAAAAAAAATCGTCCTCTTTGTCCATAATGCCACCAAAAACTAGCGGGAAAGCGGCCAAAAAAGCGGGAAAGGCACAAAAAAACATCTCGAAAGGTGATAAAAAAAAGAAGCGCAGGAGGAAGGAAAGTTACGCCATTTATATTTACAAAGTGCTGAAACAGGTACATCCGGATACGGGAATTTCCAGCAAGGCCATGTCGATCATGAATTCTTTCGTTAATGACATTTTCGAGAGGATAGCGGCCGAAGCATCGCGTTTGGCTCATTACAACAAAAGATCGACCATAACCAGTAGAGAAATTCAAACGGCGGTCAGATTACTTTTACCGGGTGAATTAGCCAAACACGCCGTTAGCGAGGGGACCAAAGCCGTGACCAAATACACCAGTTCCAAGTAAAAATAGATAAACGTATCAAAGATCAGAAGCAAGAACTGGCGAGATTAATATTTCGAACGATAATAAAAAGAAAATGGCTCTTTTCAGAGCCACGAATTTTAAATATAAAAAAAAAAATATCAAGCATATCGCCTATCCGCACAGACATCTAGGTTCGAAATTAGCATTAGATGCATGAAAGTAAAATATTTTTAAACACACACACACACAAACTGAAAACCCGAATATTATTGTGGCTTAATGCCCGAGTTGAAATTAGCGGGATTTTTTTTTTCCAGCGATAACGCTCGACGCTTTTTTAGAGTGTATGTGTATAGGATGTAAATGATTATTCTCGAAAAATAAAAACTTTCGATCTATCCGAGAGTCGTCCATCTTGTACATGATATGTGCTAGCCGGGCTCTATGGTTTTGGCCGGTTTTCCCAAAATTCGTCGAAGAAAAAAGACAGCCTCCATAGGTGTCGTTGGTTTTTTAAATGTCCTTATTTTTTTTTCGCGGGAACCCTCAGGTGGTTATTGACTCTTGGTGTAACATACTTTGTTCCAAAATTTATCTGATATATATATATATATATATATATATATATATATATATATATATATATATATATATATATATATATATATATATATATTTATTATTATTATTTACTTATGGGCCCTGGTGGACCACGCGATGTACAATTAGAGGCGTTTGTTGTTGTTAACCTTCCTTCGCACCCATACTAATTTCATTCTTTCGCTATGAGCGTTTTTCCTTTCGTCAGACCAAGTTGTTCCGGTCTTCCTACATTTTTCTCTCTGGCCAACCTTCCAAACGTTCACCTTGTGTCTGAAACAGCCTCTATCCTGAATTTCACTTTGTGTAATATTTGCTGATCTTAGGTCCTCTTTAATTGCAGCAATCCATCTAATTATTTCTACTTTAGCTCTACTCCTATCAGCAAGGGGTACGGAATCCTCAAACTTTTGTACTTCTTGATTTGTCGTTCGAGTAAACTATCTCCGATAGTTAAAACCCAATTTTACGTAACAATGATAAGTCCCTTTTATTTATACGGTCTTACGATTTATTTTCGTTTTCTAACGCCGACGGCGGCTAAATAACTTCACAAACGTTTCAGAACAAAACCTTGCGTATGGCACTAAACGCGCCGTGGTACGTTCGAAACACTCAAATTATTATAGAGACCGGTGTACCCCCGGTCTCTAAATTCCATTCCCAAATTTACGCCAAGTTTTGCCTACAGGCAAGCTTGAGCGAAAACCCGCTAGTCCTATCTATACCGGACAACCTACCCGGATTTTCCGGGTAAAGCTAGCCAATTGCCCCAATTTGCCTTACGGGCTGCGAGCAGAAAGGAATCGAATTTTCGATTCCCGGCTCGCGTAAGACCGCTTCGACAACAGTCCCTAACCGCCGTGGCCAGGCGGTCTGAGAGATCATCTCCGATCGATCGGACCGGACCAATGGCAAAAAACCCGTCATATTGCTGATGGGGAAAAAGCAAAATTTCATTTTCCTTTTCTTTCATATTAATCTCAGAAGTTCGCCAGGATCATCTTATAGACTATCCTTTCTTATCTATGCCACTTGCTAGGCATACCCGGGTCAGATAGAGACCCTAAAAAATTAGTGCCCATATAGGGTAAAGTTGACTAGAAACGGGCAAGAGCCTTGAGGGCTAACCCAAAAGCCTGGCTAGATAAGTCGAAGTCGACTCTACTCCTATTTTCATAAAATTCGACTATTTGTCTAGTTAGCCTACTCGGATTCATCCGTTTTATGTGTCCGTAAAATTTAAGTCTTCTTTTTCTCACATATCGCTATGTATATCTGAGTATTGTTTGATCTCTTGGTATTCCCGATGTCGGTATGTTGTGGCTATTTATTTGTTTGGGGCCTAGGATTTTTCTTTCCTTCTTTTCAATGTCCTCGATGTCCCTCTTTCTATTCAAAATGAGCGTTTCTGCAGCATATAGACATTCTGGCTTAATAATTGTGTTGTAATGTCTCAGTTTTATGTTTTTAGATAGGCACTTTTTGTTATAAATATTTTGTGTAAGCCTTAATGCCGTTTCCATTTTTTGACATCTATCCTTATTGGCCGCTTTTTCCAATCCATTTTCCATGATTATTTCACCCAAATATTTGAATTGAGAGACTCGTCTGATGTTACCATATTTTGTTTTTAGAAATGGCGTTCTTAGTCTGTTGCAGGTCATGTTAGCTTATGGCGTGCTTAGTCTGTTTCCTTTAGGATTTCAATCTGTATCTGTGCCCTTAATATATCTTGAGCTAAAATTGCTAGATCATCAGCAGATGCCAGACAATCAGTATTGATGTTGGTTCTCCCCAGTTTAATGGGCTGGTCAACATTCAGGGCCAACTTATTTTTTTTCACGCCACTCCTATATTATTTTTTCTAGAACACAGTTAAATAGGAGTGGCGAGAGTCCTCCATCCCCTCGTCTCACTCCAGTTTTAATTTCGAAGGGCTCTGAGAGATGTCAACCATGAATTTTACTTTTAACCTTGTGTTAGTTAACGTTGCTTTAATAATCCCCAGCGTTTTTTCAGAGATCTGGTCCTTGTTCTTTCGGAAGATTCGGAATAAAGATTCGCGGTCAATAGAGTCTCATGCTTTTTTGAAATCCACAAATGTACAGACGAGATTTTTATTGTACAGTTCTTGATGTCTTAGAATCAACTTTAGATTCAGGATCTGTTCAGGGCTGGATCTGCCCCCCGGTCGAAAACCTGGTTGATATTCACCAATGTTAGGTTCTAACTGTCCCTGTGCTCTGTCTAGTAGACATTGAGATAGAATCTTGTAACAAACTGGGAGAAGAAATATCCCTCTATAGTTGTTTACATCCGTTCTATGTCCTTTCCTATGTAGTAGATAGATTAGAGCTTCTTTCCAATCTTCCGGAATCCGTTCGGTTCGCCTAACTTCTCGTAGAATTTTGGTTATTTCCTTGATTGTGTACCTGGGGACCAGCGGATTTCAAAAGTTCAGCAGTGATTCCATCTTCTCCAGAAGCTTTGTCATTTTTAAGCCGCTCGATTTGCCTAATTATTTCATCTTCTTTCGGTGGTAATGAATCTGGGTTTGTTTGTTTAGGGTTTAGTGTTGCTAATTTGTTTAAGGGCTCAGGACAGTTTACTATTTGTTCTAAATATTTCGCTAGTTCTTTGCAATTGTCTTGGTTATTTAGAGCTGATTGTCCGTTTTCATTTTGGAAGCAAAGACTTTGCGGTTGATAGCCTATTAATTTAGTTTTAAATGTTTTATAAAAGTTTCGGGTGTTAGTTTTTTGGAAATCTTTTTCTATTTCAATAAGTTGATTGTTTTCATATTTTCTTTTAGTTTCTCTAACTAGCTTCGATGTTTCTTTTCTTACTTCCAAAAAGATGTTATAGTTTATAACTGTCTTTTGACTGTTCCAATCTTTGAATGTTTTACTTCGGCTTAATACTCCTTGCTCGCAAACTTCATCCCACCACGGATGTTTTCTACGTTTTTGTAAAGGGACCAACTTTAAGGCTGTTTTAATAATTTTTTGTTTCAATTCTTGCCAGTTCTGTGCTGGTTGTTTATCTAGCTCTTCTGTTAGGGCTGGTTTTATTTTCGTTGGGTCAAACTTTGGTATTAGCAGCCTCTTTTGAATAAGTTTTCGAGGTTTTCAGCTAAGTTTGATACTAGTCAGGTGGTGATCCGTGTCTATATTTGCTCCTTTATCGACTCGAACGTTCAAAATCTCTTTATAATTGGGGTACGAATTGGCAACATGGTCATTTTGAAATTCATCCATGTACGTGTTTGGGCACATCCATGTCTTTTGTTTTGTTATTTTCTTCTTAAATTGTGTTGACATCCTTCTTAGATTAAACTGCGAACATAGTTCAACCAATTTTCTACCATTATGGTTGGCCCATTTATGAGTTGGAAAACTGCCGACAGTTTTCCTTCCTGTACTTTTTTCTTTCCCTAGTTGGGCGGCGTTGAAATCACCCGATAGGATTTTTACATGGTTGGTAGGAAATTTAGAGATAGTCTTTTCCAGAATTTCCCAGGACTTATTTACTTTTTCAAGATTAGATTTATTTTCTTCGTTAACCGGGAGGTGTGCATTGATTAATGTATAGTTTTTGTTAGCACATTTGAGGATAGTGTCATAAGTCGATTATTTACTTAGCCCGGACGCCCCAGAATCCGAAAGTCCGGTTGGCAGAGGATTGTCTACCTCCTGGGGTAATTTTGTAATTACTAGAACGATTCATCTTGTACTTTGAATTAAAGGTTTGAACCATGACGGTTCAGAGGTTAAGACTGGAGGGGGTTAGTTCCAGAATTTAAATATCAGCCGCACCACTGGTGAACAGACGCTGACCATTCAACCGCTTGATACAAGTCAGACGCTAAGTGGATTTTGTTTTTTTTTGTGCCTTGGTTCGGGGCTGCTTATTTTGAGATATTCGCAGCTGTCCATTAATATCTAATGGAACTTTCACTATCCACCACCCGTGACCCGTCCAGTATCTTAGGCTGGATATATATATATATATATATATATATATATATATATATATATATATATATATATATATATATATATATATGTATATATATGTATATATATATATATATATATATATATATATATATATATATATATATATATATATATATATATATATATTTGTATATATATATATATATATATATATATATATATATATATATATATATATATATATATATATATATATATGTATATATATACGTATATACATACGTATATATATAAATATATATATATATATATATATATATATATATATATATATATATATATATATATATATATATATATATATATATATATATATACATATATACATATATTATATTTACACACTTTTTTTATATATATATATGTATAAACACATAAATATACAAACACATACAAATATATATAATTACAAAATCTCACATATATGATGTATCGATCGTTTTTGCCGAACGTTTTCCAATCGGTCGGTGTTGCTTGTAAATCAGGGTCGTGCCGTCGTTCGCGGATCGACGCCGGATTTAAGATTCCGCCGCCTCATGTGGTGATCCGAGGTTCGAGCGGCGAGTCAAGTCGTCTGTTCGGATACACAATCGGGTCCCTCTAATGTGGTGATTTTTACTACACACAGCGAGATCGTGAATTCGGCGGACCGTTAAATTTTTACGTGTCACGATTCATATGCGATCGGTTGTATTTTGTGTTGACATTTTCGCATGTTCCTTATATAATAATGCGTTCATGCGAAAAGTCTGTAACAATAACGTACACGTGCGGTAACTCTCAGCTTTCCGAGCGAGTTTTCTAACACGAAACGCTTCTCGTACGAGTTTCCCTTGTCGCTTTCAATCTAGCGAAGTGGTTCGGAGAGAATGTTTCGAGGTTTTATTGATGCCGAACGACGATATATCTTATGTATGGTCGTATCGGTTGTGCTCGGTTGGTCGTTTGCATCGATTTTTTTTTTGATTTATTATACAAACTACGTTTTTGATATTATTTCGTTCTACGAGTACGACGACGGGGAGTAGTGCTGTTGTCTTCGAACGTACCTTTGTCGTTGCTGCCGCCGCCGCCGCCGCCCGATGTAATAAATCGTGTGACGGCATGACGCGCGGTGACGCAGACGATAAAATTAATGACGATCGATAGCGCAGCAGCAATACACTCCGACGGCTACATCTCACACACGAATAAATATATAAAAACGGTGGTAGTTGTTTAAGACAAATAATAATAGTAATAATAATAATTAAAAAAAAGAACCGATGATACGACACAAGACACTAATTATAATGCAAGAGCGTGGCGTCTTGACCGGTTTTTCCGTCGTCTCGACGCACACTCGTCGTCGTCATCGAGAAAGTCGTCACGTTTCTCGTACCTACGCACGCACGCACGCAATCGCCCACCGATCCATACAGACCACGACGCACCGTTGTGCGCCGCCGCCTGCCTGGAGGAGGAGGGTGGTAAACGAACGAGCGAGCGACGGCGAAACGAACGACACTCGACGTGCGGACAACAGCAGCAGCAGCAGCAGCAATTGCAGCTCGCGCGCACAGTTCCCTGGTTGATCCTGCCAGTAGTCATATGCTTGTCTCAAAGATTAAGCCATGCATGTCTCAGTACAAGCCGAATTAAGGTGAAACCGCGAAAGGCTCATTAAATCAGTTATGGTTCCTTAGATCGTACCCACAATTACTTGGATAACTGTGGTAATTCTAGAGCTAATACATGCAAACAGAGCTCCGACCAGAGATGGAAGGAGTGCTTTTATTAGATCAAAACCAATCGGTGGCGGGTTCGCGCTCGTCATCGTACAACTTGGTGACTCTGAATAACTTTACGCTGATCGCACGGTCTCGCACCGGCGACGCATCTTTCAAATGTCTGCCTTATCAACTGTCGATGGTAGGTTCTGCGCCTACCATGGTCGTAACGGGTAACGGGGAATCAGGGTTCGATTCCGGAGAGGGAGCCTGAGAAACGGCTACCACATCCAAGGAAGGCAGCAGGCGCGCAAATTACCCACTCCCGGCACGGGGAGGTAGTGACGAAAAATAACGATACGGGACTCATCCGAGGCCCCGTAATCGGAATGAGTACACTCTAAACCCTTTAACGAGGATCAATTGGAGGGCCAGTCTGGTGCCAGCAGCCGCGGTAATTCCAGCTCCAATAGCGTATATTAAAGTTGTTGCGGTTAAAAAGCTCGTAGTCGAATTTGTGTCTCGCGCCGCCGGTTCATCGTCCGCGGTGTTAACTGGCGTTTCGCGAGACGTCCTGCCGGTGGGCTTAGTCGGTTGCCGTCTGTTCGGGCGTGCGCCTCGCGGCGTGCGTTCGTTGGCGGTTTAACGGCGGCCCAAATCAATCCTGCCGCGGTGCTCTTCACTGAGTGTCGAGGTGGGCCGGCACGTTTACTTTGAACAAATTAGAGTGCTTAAAGCAGGCTAAAATTTCGCCTGAATACTGTATGCATGGAATAATGGAATAGGACCTCGGTTCTATTTTGTTGGTTTTCGGAACCCCGAGGTAATGATTAATAGGAACGGATGGGGGCATTCGTATTGCGACGTTAGAGGTGAAATTCTTGGATCGTCGCAAGACGAACGGAAGCGAAAGCATTTGCCAAAAACGCTTTCATTGATCAAGAACGAAAGTTAGAGGTTCGAAGGCGATCAGATACCGCCCTAGTTCTAACCTTAAACGATGCCAGCTAGCGATCCGTCGACGTTCCTCCGATGACTCGACGGGCAGCTTCCGGGAAACCAAAGCTTTTGGGTTCCGGGGGAAGTATGGTTGCAAAGCTGAAACTTAAAGGAATTGACGGAAGGGCACCACCAGGAGTGGAGCCTGCGGCTTAATTTGACTCAACACGGGAAACCTCACCAGGCCCGGACACCGGAAGGATTGACAGATTGAGAGCTCTTTCTTGATTCGGTGGGTGGTGGTGCATGGCCGTTCTTAGTTGGTGGAGCGATTTGTCTGGTTAATTCCGATAACGAACGAGACTCTAGCCTGCTAACTAGGCGCTTTTTGACATCGCAAAGGCCCGCCGTACGTGCGGGGTCCTCACGGGCTCCGCCGTTCGCGCGCGGTTTTTACTGTCGGCGTACAAACATTTCTTCTTAGAGGGACAGGCGGCTTCTAGCCGCACGAGATTGAGCAATAACAGGTCTGTGATGCCCTTAGATGTTCTGGGCCGCACGCGCGCTACACTGAAGGAATCAGCGTGTCTTCCCTGGCCGAGCGGCCCGGGTAACCCGCTGAACCTCCTTCGTGCTAGGGATTGGGGCTTGCAATTGTTCCCCATGAACGAGGAATTCCCAGTAAGCGCGAGTCATAAGCTCGCGTTGATTACGTCCCTGCCCTTTGTACACACCGCCCGTCGCTACTACC